>CAUYRT010065661.1:0-65196 GCA_963574885.1 Lepilemur ruficaudatus
CTGATAATAGGCTAATATCCCAAATATGTAAAGAATGAACACAACTCAATAGAAAAAATAAAACAATTACAAAATGAGCAAAGGACCTGAATAGGCATTTTTCCAAAGAAGATAAACAAGTGGCCAACAGGTATTTGAAAAGATGCTCAACATCGCTAATCATCAGAGAAATGCAAATCAAAGCCACAATGAGACATCACCTCACACCCATTAGGATGGCTATTATCAAAAAGACGAGATAACAAGTGTTGGTGAGGGTGTGGAGAAAAGGGAATCCTTGTACACTGTTGATAGGAATGTAAATTGGTGCAGCCATTATGGAACACAGCATGGAGATTCCTCAAAAAAATTAAAAACAGAACTAGTATATGATTCTACAATCCCACTTCTGGGTATGTATCCAAAGGAATTGAAATCAGGATCTTGAAGAGGTATCTGCACTTTCATGTTCATTGCAGCATTATTCACAATAGCCACGATATTGAAACAACCTAAGTGTCTGCCTATCAATGAACGGACAAAGAGATTGTAGTATGTACACATAATGGAATATTATTCAGCCTAAAAGAAAAAGACCCTGACATTTGTGACAACATGGATGAACCTGGAGGACATTATGCTAGTGAAATAAGCCAGACACAGAAAGAAAAATCCTGCATAATCTCACCTATAGGTAGCACCTAAAAAAGTCTGACTCATAGAAGCAGAGAGAACAGTGGTTCCCAGGGGCTGAGGCAGGGGTGAGGTGGGGGAGGAAATGTTGGTCAAAGGGTACAAAGTCACAGCTCTGTGGGATGAATAAGTCTAGAGATCTAACGTACAGCATAAAATCTATAATTATTAATGCTGTGTTATATACTGGAAAGTTGCTAAAGAGTAGGCTTCAGGTGTTCTCACCACACACAAAAAATGTAACTATGTAGAGAGATGGGCATGTTGATTGCTTGAATGTAGTAATCATTTCACTGTGTATATGTATATCAAAACATCATGCTGTATTCCTTAAATATACACCATTTTACTTTTTAAAAAATGTATTAAAAATAAGCTGTGTTTGTTGAGTGGAGGAATGGAGGAATGAACGTTCAGGAAGAATGATTTCTGAACCACTCCACCAAATCCCATCTGGACACACATATATTTAATAGCATGTTCCCCTCGCTGCCCACTCCCTTCCCTCCCCCTCTGCAAAAAAAGAGAGGTGCCTGCTCCCCTCTCTTCTTTCAGCTCCTCTTGGTGCTCCCACCCTTCCCCCCAGCTGCAGAGGAGTCCAGCAGACAAGTTTCTTCCACAACCGACACCTGATAAGTGGTGTTAGGAAGATAAACATCCACAGTGCAGACTTTGCTGTGTCCTTCTCCCCAGTAAAATGATGTGTGAAATGCTATAAACATCATTGCAATGCTTCTTGCTGCCTGGAACAAGCGATGGTTTAAAGCTCGGGTTGGAAGAGAGGAAGAAGAGGGAAGAGGCTTTGACAAGGGGGCTTTGACAAGAGTCCCCAAGGGGGCTCTTTTGGGGACTGGGGTATTCTTGGGCCTCCAGAAAGTCAGAGCCTTGCACCAGCCACTAGTAAATGCAGAGAGCCTCCCAGCAATAATGGTTAATTACTGCTCCCATGTCACAGGGAGCTGGCAGCCCTGCTGCTCTTGGCTGGGCACAGTCATGTGTCTGTGGTCAGCTGCAGATAGAGAAGACAGCTCTGCCAACCCACGCTGAACTCTCTTACACGTTTGGGAGTCAACTCTAAAATGATTTCAACTTGGACAAATGAACTCTTTCCACATGGGCTCATGTCCTCTAGCAAGGTAGGCCACGCTCGTTCACCAGGCAGAGGCAGGGTTCTAAGAAAAAGAAGATACATCCTCAGTCTCCTGAGGCCTGGGCTCACGGTTGGCATAGCCCCCGCTCCTCACCTTCTCTTGGCCAAAACAAGTCACAGGGTGAGCCCAGATTCAAGGATGAGCAGATAGGCCTCACCTCTTGACAGAAAGAGCTGCGAAGTCACTCTGTAAAGGGCACACTAATTGGGATGGTGGAAGCAATGAGTTAGTCACAGCCACCTGGGAGCCTGTCTCAGCGCCTCCTATAGGACCTTGCTCCGGGCAGGTGCCCACCCCTACCAGGCCTCAGCTCCTGAGGGCAGAGACCTTCCCCACTTGTTCACTGCTTGCTTTCTATCGCCCAGCACGTAGTAGGGGCTCAATAATGGAACATGTTCATCAATGAAAACAAGCAGCTATGGACGAGAAAGCGTGTTCTCTGTCTCCTGGTGCAAAACTCTATGAAAATATAACCTGCCTAATCCCTCTTCCCGGACCAAGTCTCCACACATACCACATGCAGAAGGGGATTAACAGATGCTTCTGCGAGGATGATTTGAAAAATTCCTCCAACTTATATCACCATGGACTGCAGGATCTGAAAGAATCTCCCCACCCGCCACACGAAGAGAGTCTCTAGCCGCAGTGCACCCCCCTTTTGTGACCAGAGTGGTAATTCAGGGAGAGCAGAGCAGATGGAGCCCTTCACCTCTCTTTCCATGACATAGAGCGTCTAAGAATGTGCGGTTGCTCCAGCCGGGAGTGACACGCAGGAGCGTGCAGCCGGGACGTCAGCCCCCAGCACATGCCGCTCCGCTGGGCTCCAGCACCAGCTGGGCGGTGGCGAGGCAGCACAGGGGAGCTCCTGTGCGTGGAGGGGAGAGGCTCAGGTTGGCCCGGCCCCAAGCTTCCCTGCCTGGCTGAGAAGGTGGAGCAGCTGGGATGTCTCCAGGTGGTCCGGTGTCTTGCCACCGTCTCTGAATACACACACACGTATACATACGCACATATACACATGTGCACGCACACACACATGTGTACACATACACACTCACACCCATGCATACACACATGCACTGGCACAATCTGAAACCAGCACGTCTTCAGCGCCACCCAGACCACGCCCTTTTGTGCCCTCTTTCTTGATCCCACCCCATATTCCTTCAGTCAGGTGATACTTTTGACACTTTAAGACTGGTGAGAACACAGCCCAAAGGACCTACTGGACTCCATGTTAGAGGCTGAGTTCCTGCATCTTAGTTACTGGTTTTGCCCCTGTCCCCAAGCCCCAATCTGCATCCACCTCGGGTTCACCCCCTGGGGTTGCTGCTTCTCCCAGTTTCCCCTCCCAACCCAGGCATCAGTCCCCTGGCCCTCCAACCAGAGCCTCGGCCCTGGGGCTAAGTTTTATTCAGCAACAGCCATTCTATCTTCAACTCGCACTGCCCGGCGTCTCCCATCCAGGAGACACAGAGACCTATGTTCATAGCCATACACTCCAGACTCACTCACGTGGCCTTCTTAGGGGCATTGGCACTGTGAAAGACAGAACCCCTCTGGGGGCTAGGGCAGGCCCTTTTTAGAGAGTTAACTGCAATAGCCCAGGCATGGACTATAGGGCTGGTGATGGAGAAGGGCTTACAGGTTTCTGCTGTTAAAAAATGTACTTTAAGGCCAGCTTTGGTAAAAAAATAAATAAAAGAAATACTACATTAAACATAAACAAAAAAACAGCAACAACAAATAAAACCTTTAGCAGCTGACAATAGCACATATGTATTCATATACTTAAATACCCCTTGTTTTACCAATATCACATTCAAAATGAACCCATAAGGCCTCTTTAAATTCACAAATTAAATATTACTGTAATAATACCAGAGAAAAAAGACAGAAAGGAAAAGAAGAAAGACCAGAAGCAGTAATGACGGAGAATTTTGAACATTAATATCAGACACCAAACCAGAGATCCATGAAGCTCAGAGAACACTAAGTGGGACAAATGTAAAAAAGAAAGAAAAAAAAAACCCATACACATACATATCCCATAGCCATATCATATTCAAAATGCAGAAAAGTCACAGATAAAGCAAAAAATCTTGAAGGAAGCCTGCTGTTGGGGTAAGGGAGAAACCCTTATCTATAGAGGAACAAGGATAAGAATCATGACAGATTCTCCTCAGAAACCATGCCAGGCAGAAGAGAGTAGAGTGAAATATTGGATGTGTTGGAGAAAACAGCCACCAATCCAGAACTCTATTCTTTGCAAAATTATTCCTAAAAAGTGAAGAAGAAATAAAAAATGTTTCAGACAGACACTAACCGAGGGAATCTGTTGCCAGTAAACCTGCCTAACAAGCCATGTTAACAGAAATTCTTCAGAGAGAAAGAACATGATACAGGGCAGAGACTGAGATCTACATAAAGAAAAACAGCGCATTGGTGAAAGAATAAGCAAAGGAGAAACGAAAACTTTTGGCCATGGACAGCCAGGCAAAACACTGGGCGTAATACTAAGAGTGATGTGCTGCTTGTCCTAATAGCTAACCTTTTTTGAGCACTTGTCCTTTGCCAAGCCTTCTTCTTAGTGTCTACCTGGACTGACTCATTTAATCCTCACGACAACACTATTAGGTAAGTGCTAATATTATTTCCATGTACACTTGAGGATGTTGAGACAGAGAGAGGTGCCTGAGATTCCCAAGCCATTGAGAGGCAGAACAAAGGTTTACATCCAGGCAGTATGGTGCTGGATCTGCATTTTAACAAACAGGCTGTCGTTGTTCTTATGATCAAATCATTGATCTTCACCTTTGTAGAACCTTTTAACTGATGGAGCAACTTCCAAGCACATCAAAGAACACTGGAGTTTGTTTGCATTTCTGATTTGGTTAAATTTATTATTCTGTTTTTTCCTTAATGGAATGACATCATGGCTTCTTAGAGAAATGGGTGACTCTAACTAAGGTTGGGGCAGGGAATATACAATATAAAATTGGAGTATCTTATAGTAACAGAAAGTAAAATAGAACTTTAAAAGCAAGAGGATAGTCAGGGTGGCACATTAAAGGGATATAGGAGCTCTTTCACCATGAAAGAGTTCCCAATGGCCAAAGCTGGGAAAAATTGTCCAACAAATAAATAATGTAGTATTGGATTATAACACAAAGGATATAATTTATAAGCATGAGTTCCTACTGATATGAATGAATGAATGGGATAAAACAAACATTCCTTGCAGAAGAAATCTAAATAACATATGTCAATATTCCACCTTCCAGAAGGTTGATCATAAATCTCTCTCTCTCACCCTCTCCCCGACTTATGGCTGGGCTAGACTTAATAATTCCCTTTCAAACTATAGAACAGGGAAAAGAAGAGATAGTGACTTTATAGTGGAGAAACTTGGTAAATATTCCCTTAACCACGTGATGAAGGATAACACATCCGTGGTGCCACGTGGATGTCATGGACTCCATAATCATGGCACAAGGAGAAGAGCACATCACCTCTGTGATATTCTTTCCAAAACCCTTAACTCCATTCTAGTCATAAGAAAAACATCAAATAGACCCATACTGGGGGGACATCCTACAGGATGCCTTGCCAGTATCTCTCAAGACCATCATGTCATAAAAAGCAAAGGAAACACTGGGGAAGTATCACAGACCAGAAGAGACTGGGGAGACACAACAACTAAATTGCAGTGTGGTATCCTGGAATGGCTCCCGGGACAGCACGAGGACAATGACGGAAAAACTAGTGAAATCCACATCAAGTCTGGAGTTTACTTAATAGTAATGTACCAATGTCTGTTTCTTAGCTTTGACAAGTATACCGTGATAATGTAAGGTGTTAACAAGTGGGGAAACCTGAGTGAGGGCTATATAGGAACTCTCTCTGTACAGTGTTTCAACTTTTCTGTGAATCAAAAATTATTCCACAATAAAGGGTTTGTTAAAAACAAAAAATATTAGATACCACTTTACCCCCACAAGAACAGCTAAAATTAGGAACAACATAGACATTACCAAATGTTGGCAAGGATGTTGAAGCCACTAGAACTTTCATACCCCACAAGTGGAAGCACAAATTGACTCAACCACTTTGGAAAATTCTTTGGCAGGATCTACTAAACTTGAATATACGTACAACTTAGAACTTAACAATTTTCCTCTTAGATACCCAAAGAAATGTGTGCCTATGTTCATCAGAACACCTGTATAAAAATGTCTGTTAGCAACACTATTCATAATAGCCAGACACTAAAAATAACATATATCCTTCAATAGTAGAATGGATAGATAAATTGGATATTCAACACTTCCAAACCACCATTTGAACTCAGATGGTGGCCAGCTGTCCAGGTATTATCTTATTTTGCTAGAGGTCACTTACATCTCTATCTGACTATCATTTATTGAGTATTTACTGTGTACCACTACACAACTCAAAGAATACTATACAACAATAAGATTTAGCAAATTATTGCTACTCCAAACAACATGGCTGGCTCTTACAAACATAATGCCAAGCAAAATAAGTCAAGCCCAAAACAAAATACAAAAACATTCTTCTTGATATAATTTATATAATATAATAATGCTGATAGAAGTCAGAGCCGTGGTTACATTGGCGGTAGGAGTGTATAATGATTGGAATAAGGCATAAAGAAAGGTTCTGGGGTCCTGGCAAAGTCCTATTTCTTGATCTGGTTGCTGGTTTACGCTGGGTGTTCACTTAATAAAAATACATCCGGCCGTACTCTTAGATCTGTGTGCTTTTCTCTATGTATGTTATACTTCAATAAAAATTTACTTAAAGCTAAGAAATGATACATACATACTTCAAACCTGTTTAATTTTAACTTAAAATATATAAATGCACATTCATTCACCGCTCTTTTGATGTGGAGCCAAGGCTTTTCTGCGAGAGCGGGTCTGCTGACTGCTGCTCCTTGTCATGTTTCTTACATAAACCACACCCAGAATGCATCATCTGCAGTTCCCAGCATCAGTTTCTTTGAAGTCGAAAGAAACCTTCAAGACCCTTGTAAACCAATCTGAGTGCAGGATCTTGCTAGAATTTTATGATTTTCCCAACCCTTTTATTGTCTCATCCATATCCAATTCCATAGCAATTTTTTTTAGCAGTTTTCTTTAGTAAGTCTTTTCAAAGCTTTCCACCCAGCATTTACAGAAAAAGTTTCCCATTTTTGAACAACTTATTTTATTTTTGGGTTAATATTAGATTAAGTAATTAATAACTAAGACTGATATAAATAGGTGTGGAACCAAACGCAAGTGATCCTTGACGGACATGCAATTCTGCCGATGGGGTCGGACCTGCGTGGGCGTGCTGGAGACCAACCCACATCTGCAGGTGCGCCCCGTGACACGGCATGCATTCACCCACGTGTTTTGCAGAGCAAATGTGCTTCAGTTAATCCCCCGGGTTTATCAAGTGGAGAGGTCTCCCATACTATTCTGTGTGTCCCTAAACTCCCAGCTGCCACCGCTGGTCATCCTTGGGTCATCTTTCACCTGGGCCACCATGGAGGACCCTCAATGATTTTCCCACAGGGGAAAAGTTTTTTTTTCCTAAAGTAAAAAACATGCACCTGTTTCCTGCTTAAAATTCTTTAAAAGTAGAGTGCCTGGCAAATAGTGGATGGTCAATAAAATATATGCTGAATGAGTGAGTGACTGAACAAATGGACACAGGAGTGTGCATTTCTTCCAGGACAACGTTCCAGCTCTTTGTTCTGTCCTACAGGGCCCTTCATGGTCAGATCCTGCTTGCCCTTCCGGCCATGTCACCTCCCATCTCCTCAGTGCACCCTGCGCTTCAGCCCCTGAGCCCCTCGCCACTGCTGCCCACGAGCCGTTGCACGCGCTGCTCCTTTTCCCATCGCCGTCCACGTGAGACCCAACCATTCCCTTGTCTTTGGCGCTGTCCCTCCCATGTCCCGGTGGAGTTTATCAGCAGCTCTGATCTCCCGCTTTATAAATCCTGTTGTTACAATTCCTTGTTATACACCCGTCTCGCCCACAGATAGTGCAACAGAGAGACTGGAGGGATGGGATTCAGCCCCTTTACTTGGCTCCACAATCTCAATGTCTAGCTCAGCCTTGGCATATAGTCAGTGCTTAACACAGGCAGGAAGGCAGAAGTCAGCTGGCCTGAGTTCAAATCCTGGCTCTGCCACTTGATAGCCATGGAGCCTCAGGCAGATTCCTTCTCCAGCACTCAGTTTCCTGTAAAACAGGAGCGAAGCTACCTACCGCACAGTGTTCCTGTGAAGACTGAATGAGATCCATGTAAAGGGCCTGGCACACAGAAAACACTCAATACTCGGAACCTAAAAGCGCGTGGGAGTGCCCACTGTCAAGGTCCGGGCAGCTGTCCACCACGGCCACCCCGCTCCCCTGGAAGCCTGGAGGCGGCGAGAGCCCCAGCATCTGCACAGAGCGGGCACTCGAGACACGTGTGTTGAGTGAATAGATGATGCTCTGTCGCTACTCCCTGTCCTTTGTCCCACTCTCCTCTCTGCCCTTACCCCCATTTTCTATATCCAGGCCCCATCTCTGTGGGTAATTTGAAATTAAAATCCCCAAGTTATTTTTCATAAGCGAGAACAATCGCTCTTGGGTCTGCTGGCACGGGATCCTGACAGGGGGCTGGCAACAGCCAGTTCACAGTGAGCCCTGCCAGGGGACTGCGCACATGCTTCTAAGAATAACTCAGTGTCCAAGAATTCCGCCTGTTCTATCACAAGCTGGGGCCGGCCGGCAGCTGGTTCGCATTAGCGTCGAGGGTGATGGGATTCCACTTTACTATGGCGAGGCTGATGCACCGTCCCCCTCCCTCTGCCCCCACTCAGGGCTGCCATGGAGCAAGCAGAGACGTCGCTTCATAGTCCTGAAAGCACCAGGAATGGGTCTGGTTAGAGGTAAAACGCAGAGTAGGTGAGGTTTGCCTGCGGGGCCCCTTTATCTCGCGTCTGCGTCGTACATCACACTTCCACGGGGGCATTGCCCTGAGTCCCCCAGTGGACAGTACTCCAAGGCCAGAGGAATAGCCCATCTAAACCTTCCCTCCCAAGAGCAGCCTATGCCTGCAATTAATCCTGACTTTCTCTCCTTCTTTCACTGATTCATTCATTCATTTCCACACAGAGTTACTGAATACTAAAGCTAAAGGGATCTAGGAGATCACTGAAGGAGGCAACTTGGTCTCTAGTGGTTCTCAGGGAGGAGGGGTGGTATCTCCCTCCTAGGGAGATTTGGAAATACCTGAGAGCATTTACTGTTGGGGTGTTACACACAGAAGGGGCACTCCTGGCATTTAGTGGGCAAGAACTAAGAATATAAAATATACTGCCGTGCCCAGAACATCCCCACGATAAAAAAATTGTCCAGGCAAAAATGTCAATAGTGTCTCCCTTGAGGAACACGGCTGGCATGGAGCGTGTCACTGAATCCATCCAGTTCCCTCGTACTCCACAGCATGTTGGCTGTGAGCACAGGCTTTCTCATTCCTGGCTTCTACACATCTTGTCATCAAATACTTGAAATAGATTTGTTTTGTGGTGAAGTGAGAGAAAAAGGCCACGAGCCATAGAGTCAAAAAGACCAGGGCAACTATTCTGTTTCTGCAAATCCAGCTGTGGGGACATGGCAGGGTTCACACTTCTGGGAACCCCACACTCCTCCCCTGTGCAATGATGCTCATGAGTTCTGTGTTATCGAGGGTTTGTGATCATGGCCACCATATTGCACAGTTCCTGGAGTGAAACAGGAGAACTTACGTAGCATATTGGGTGCATAGTAGGCATTAAATACACTATAGATGGTACATAGAAAGTGCCTTGTACTCTGCCTGGCATGCAATAGAGGGCCTACAAATTTCCAACCCATCCCTCCTCCCTCCTCCTACAGATGTCATATAACTTACTGAAGGTCACCTATGATTCATTGAATAAGGGCTACATGCGTGGCTCTGTGCTGGACGGTTGGTGAGGTGTCATAAAGGTACTTATAAAAAATACATGGTCCCTCCTCCCAGAGAATTTAAAACTTGGAGGTTCTAGGCCGGGCGCGGTGGCTCACGCCTGTAATCCTAGCACTCTGGGAGGCCGAGGCGGGCAGATTGCTCAAGACCAGGAGTTCAAAACCAGCCTGAGCAAGAGCGAGACCCCATCTCTACTAATAATAGAAAGAAATTAATTGGCCAACTAAATATATATCAAAAAAATTAGCTGGGCATGGTGGCACATGCCTATAGTCCCAGCTACTTGGGAGGCTAAGGCAGAAGGATTGCTGGAGCCCAGGAGTTTGAGGTTGCTGTGAGCTAGTCTGATGCCACGGCACTCTAGCCTGGGCAACAGAGTGAGACTCTGTCTCAAAAATAAATAAATAAATAATAAATAAATAAATAAATAAAACTTGGAGGTTCTGATAAGACCTGTATGTGTATATGTGTTTATGCAAATGAATGTGAGATGGGTATAAAAATATATTAAACTAATAAAGCTTTCCAGTCCACCTCCTCTGCACCCTACCTCTCACTATCCCGAGAGGAATGATCTCGTGATCCTTCAGTTCATTACTGGTCTTTGTTGTGCTGACAGAGACGGTGGACAGAAGGATGGAAGAAGCCAACTTGCTGTAAGTAAGACAGGATGAGGCAGGAGGTGGAAGGCAGGGGAAAGAGACATCACAGAAAGTGCGAAAGAATGGGGAGGAGAAAATGAGAAGTAGCTTTTTGGAGGAGTGGGACGTTGGGACAAAAGATCGTGTACACATTGCTGGGGTTCGTCATGACATAGAGACTGTAATCAGGGTAGCCCCATGGTGAGCACCTGAGACATGGCTACAGTTGGCAGGAACTCCCCAGAGATTCTTTCCGAAGATTTCTACAAATTCCTGCTGCAGTCAATGAGTCTGGCTTCTTACTTCCCTGCACCCACGTGTTCAGATTTACACTACATCAACCCAGCTATAAAGTCTGACTCTTTCTTCATCCAGAAGCTGCCAGCTCAAAGCTCTTGCGAGAGTGTCAGACTTTCCTTAAGGTGTGGGAAAGCAGAGAAGGGGGATGACATCAACAAAGCACAAACACCTTCCCAGTGAACATCAGACACTCCTCTTTTTAAAGACCCTTTGCTGCGGGGAACTTGCTCTTCAGTGCTCACAGGCCCCACCTCACCTGATCCCAGTGACTCCTCCCTCCCTTCCTCGCCATGCCTCCCATCACCCCTCTTCTTTTCCCTGCCCACCACCCCCTACCCCAGAAGCAGAAAACAAATTACTCTTTTTTCCCTCAGGCTGAGCAACCGAGCCACGTCGCTTTGCTCCTGCGAGCCCGCCAAAACCCACGTCTTTCTAGCTTGTCAGTCCCCTCAGTGGAAAAATTGAGGTATTTTTAGTCAAAGCTGTTCTCTCCCCCAAAATAATGAAGTTAGATAATAGACTTTTCACCTCATTTTTCCTTCTATGACTGAAATAAGTCCACACCATTGAGAGAAACAAAGCTTGATGGAAATCCAGGGACTAGTCTGGGAGCGTTTCCTGGACGAGGTTGACTTTACATAGGTCCATGAAGGATGGGTGGGATTTGGACAGATTTGGAGAGGGTATACAGTGGTGTCACAACATAAATAAAAGTGTGGAGGCTGAATTGGCACCGAACATGCAAGGGAGAGTGAAGCGCCTGCTCTAGCTGGAGCCAACAATACACCATCTAATCGTGGAGGATAAAAATGTCAGCGTTAGGTAGGATCATGCATGGAGGACTCCGAATGTGTCAGGTTAAGAACCTGACCAAAACCTGATCTCACTTTTGGGCCAGATCAATCCATTTTTTAAGGTTTGTTGGATTTTTTTTTTTTTTGAGAAAACCTTATCAATGATCCTTTTAGATGTGTGAAATGGTTAATTTTACAGGTCAACCTGACTGGGTCACAAGATGCCCATATAAACATTATTTAAGCATTGTCATTAAATGTTATTTTAACATTCTTAGTTAAACATTATTTCTGGGTGTGTCTGTGAAGGTGTTTCTGGAAGAGATTAGGATTTGAACGGTGGACTGAGTAAAGGAGATGCACCCTCACCAGTGGGAGTGGGCATCATCCAATCACCAAAGGCCTGAACAGAACAAAAAGGCACAGAAAGGGTGAATTCTCTCTCGCTCTCTTCTTGGACTGTGACAACCGTCTCCTTCTGCCCTTGGACATCAGAGCTCTTGGGCCTTCAGACTCTAGGACTTATCCTGGCACACCGTCCCTCCCTCACCAAGTTCCCAGGCCTTCAAACTTCAAATTACAGCACTAGCTTCCCTGGTTCTCCAGATTGCAAATGGCAGATGGTGGGACTTGGTCTCCAAATTTCCATATTAAATAAGAAACAAACAAATAAATCTCCTATTGGCTGTATTTCTCTGGAGAACCCTAACACAATATGCAAACTTAAAGCAAGAACATCCGGATAAAGACAGGAGGAACACTATAGATTAAACACATCTATTTAGACAAATGAACTGAATATCCATTTGGTTATACTCAGAGGCCCCCAAAGCTATGTCTCTGTGAATGCTATTGCTTTCTGGGGGTAGAAAACTTTCTTTAGTGTCTGGATTTAGTATTTCGTCTATTAGAATAGCTAACTCTGTCAGAGCTGGGCATGTTTTCCTTCACAGGGCTGTTTGCAGCAGGACCAGGATTCAAATAGGCAGGTGCTTAGGAAGAACTGACAAAGGTCCCCTACTGTCACCCTCACAGAGGACAAGAGACAAGGAAAAGGAATTGGATTGTGTTTGATGCAGCTCAACTTGGACCTGTTGCTACCGTCCCACTGGGCTATAATTCAAGACTGAAAGACCCACATTTTGGAAAATAGATTACTATATTGACACATGTGTTATGTTATATATTAGTGACCTTGGTCTACTCAAGGCCAAAGGGCAATGTCGTGTCAAGCTGGGTCTCCCCTGAAGGGAATAAATGTTCATATTTTTAACCATGCTGAGAAGAAGCAGGTACTGAGGCAGGAAATTAGAGCCTCAGCCTGGGATAGGGGTGGGGAGAGTAGGACGTGACTTACTCTCTCATCTCTGAGCACTACGCTCACTGGGGCCTGGCCCTAGAGGGGCAGACATGCTGGAGAACACTTCTGTAGGTAGCAGATGAAAGGGAAGGGAGTGAGAGTGGAGGACCCTTCAGAGACCTCCAGAAAACAAACTTCTGAGCATAACCCTATTGGTAGTAAGCATTTTTCTCATCTTTGTGGTTGTCTTCCATCATCTCCAAATAGCATGTAGAACCCTGTCAAAAGACACAGCCCAATTTCCACCATCACTGTAGAGAACTGAGGGAAGGTTCTGGATCCCTACTTCTATACAAGGGGAAACAACAGCAGCTTCAGAGAGAGCTTTCCTGGGCCAGTTGCAAGGCCCCAGTAAGCAGTAGCTCGTAGAAAGAAGACAGCAGCATTCCTGGGGCCAGAGGAGGTGGCAGGTCACTAGGACAATGTGTGGAATGGACCAGAATTCCCACAGGGAAGCCCAGGCTCACTTGGGGAATGAAACCTGCAGAAGCTTGAGCCACCCTGACAGGTAATTCAAAGGAAGGATGGCCCCACACATGGGTGCATTCTAAGACACTTGGGCTCCTCAGAGAAAAGGAGATGACGGTCATTCGGTACCTGAATTTGCAGTTTTGAGGCCCATCAAAGCGACTTCATTGTTCCCACAGCCCAACTTCATAGTGCTTGATGTAATAACATTGAACTTACAAAATACATTCATCCTAAGAAAATACTGCTTGCATGTACTTATTTTAATATTTGAAGGCTCCTCATAAAAATTACATTGATAAAAAGGATTCCTGTAGCCTACAACTGTGATTTTTCCCTACTCAGCATCTATATCCTCTGATTCTGGAAATAGCACTCCAGTTTTCCCCTGGAAGTGAGCCATCTCCCTCTCTCAGGCATTTGGTTTGAATGGGAATGTTCCCCTGCTCCTGTGATGCAGGGGCAACCACAGTATCACCCACCAGGATATGCCACTGACTGGCCCCGGGGACTGGTGTCCTTCCTCATCACCCAATCTGAAGTAGAAATCCAACCACTTATAATCATTTCTCTCTATTTTAACTTTCTTCACAGCACTTATTATCTTATGTCTTCTCTTATTGTTCCTTCATTTTCTGTGGGGTGTGCACACGTGCGTGTATGTGTCTGTGTCTGTGTATTTACCACTTCTAGAATGAATTCAAAAATCTTCTATGTCTTTTTGATGGAACATCCCCACTAAAATGCTACTGGAATATGGAAAGTAATCAATACATTTTAGTTAAATGGTTTACCAAATAATGAACCAGCGAAATGGTTCAGCAGTGGAAATGCAACACACGGAGGGAAAACAAAGTGAGCATCTGTCTTTCTTGACACTCAGTATCCATTTCAACTCTTTTTGCTTGAATAGTATCCTGGTTTCCCCCTCCTGAGCCACTCAGCCCCCACTTAATTCATATGTGTTTTGAATGGGATCAGTGCCATGCCAAATGCACAGGTGGGTACTGACGATATAGCTCTGGGCATAGTGAGACACAAAATAAAGTGGAGGTTGCCTCACCTGCAAGGGAGGGAGGAAGAATGGGCCTATTTGGGTTGATGAAAATGATCTGAAGTTCGATAGTGGTGTAGATACACACCTCTGTGAATATACTAAAAACTACTGAATGTACACTTTAAAAGGGTGAACTTAGTGGTATGTAAATGATATCTCAATCAAACTGCCATTTTTAAAAAAAAAAACAGTTCAGGAGTTCAAGGAAGACTTCCTAGAAAAGGTACCTTAAAATCAATCTTAGGGGGAAAAAGTTTACTATAACAAACCAGTGCACGTTTAGTAAAAAGTTGTCTATGTAAGTTTACAAAGCACTAAAGTTAAGTATTCCAGAAATCTAAAAAATTAGTATATACATACTCCTAATAATGCTATTGCTGGATCGAATGGTAATTCTATTTTTAGCTCTTTGAGGAATCTCCAAATTCTTTTCCAAAGAGGTTGTACTAATTCGCAGTCCCACCAACAGTGTAAGAGTGTTCCTGTGAATAGCTGTACAACTTGGTAAATTTACTAATAATCATTTAATTGTACACTTAAAATGGAGTAATGGCATGGTATGTAAATTATACTTCAATAAAGAAAAAAATTAGTATATACATACTCTAGAAGCTGACAGTCTAGTTGAGGACACACTGGCAGGAAATTGGAAAAAGCAGATTTCCTAGCATTTGCTATATTCCTTCTATATGAGGCTTTTTACCTATATATTTTCATTTAAATTTCACAACATCATCATTTTTGAAAACTAAGAATATAAGACTCAGAAAACTTGGTTGAGTTTCAAAGACGATTCAAGCTACTAGATAAAACCCCTGGAGTTTGACAAGGCCTGCCCCATAGCATCAGGTCTCATGAGTCCTGGGTAATGAACTTTATGATTTCTCTTCTCTGACTTTGACCCACCCCACCAGCCCTTTTGCAGGGACATCTGGCAGACCACGGCAGAGCCCCAGCTATACTACTGGGCTGTGTGGTGGCCATCATTAAAAACAGCCCAATCCATTCCAGAACATAATGTACCAAACACTTTCTTCCTGACACATGGATCCACTTGGCCCCATCCCTGTACAAATGGCTTATTTCTTCTTAAATATAAGTTCTTGTTCTTGTATAGCCACAATCTTTGTGTTTCCAGCAGAGACATCATGTGTTCAGATTCTGATCCCATTTCAGCTGTGAGTCAAGGGATCCTGGTAGGTGTTCAGTGCACTAAACAGTAACCAAAATAAATATCCTGGGAGCCAGAAACCTAAGTTTGCCTCCCACTCGGGAGGTTGCGAGGTTTCCGTTGTCAGCGTGTGTTTCCCTTTCAGGACAAGGCAAGCTATGTATGTGCTAAATAGGAATGTTACACGATCCACCCCACCCCCCACCGGTGCTAAAAGAAAAATATGGGTCAAATATAAGGGAGAAAAAAATGGCGCCAGAAAGAAAGAGGAGCCAAACTAAATTTGGCATTTCACCTTTCATTTCCCCCAAAATGCCGCCTATCCACAATCCCAACTCAGTGTCAGATGTTTAAAATGTTTTCATTGTTCCTTCCCCCAGCCCAGCTCCAAATCCCAGAAAGAAAGGGGGGAAAATCAATGCCATACAGATGTGTTTATCCCCTCTTGCCTGGATAAAAGGCTCCTTTCAAGTACTGCGCATATCTTCCAGGCTGAATCTCTGCACGCTCAGGAATGCCACATGGCAGCTAGGTCAGGACTGCTCCTTTGCTGTCCTTTTCATGTCAAACCCAAGCTTTTGTTCTCTGATGCTAAGGTTGACAGATGTGTTCTCAGGCAGCCACACACTGAAAACACATGGCGGACTGAAGCCCCTGGGCTCCTGGACCAAAGCATGGCCAGTGCCATTGAGGAGGCAATTCCACGATTTCTTGAGAGGCTCCAGGATCCCACTGGGGTGGAGATAAGGCGAGGTGAGGATGATGCAGGGCGGGACCATGCTCAGGAGAGAGGGAAGCGGGGAGGAACGTTAGTGAGACCTCATCTCTTCCTAGACCTGGTCTGTTTAGGGGACCCGGGCTTATAATATTAAGTTGTAGGAAAGGCTCACCACAGCTTGTAGTACTCAACTCTGTGTTCTGTGTGCTCAGGCAGGTAAACACACCTCTCCCTCCCTCCGCTCCCTCCCGATTCCTTCCATTCTTTCTATTTTCTCTCCTTCTTTCCTTCTTCTCTTTCTCTTCCTCTTTTCTTCCTTTGTTTTTTTCTTTCCTTTTTTTCCTTCCTTTCTTCCATCCTTACTTCTTTCTTTCTGCCTTTCTGTCAGTCTTTCTTTTCTATCTTTTCTCAAACACTTTTTCTTTCCTCCCTTATACTTTCCTCTTTCATAATCACTTTTCCATCTTCATCTTTGCTCTCTCTCCCCACAGCTGTCTCTCTCATCTCTTATCTCTCATCTCCCATCTCTCATATCTCTCTCTTCCCCTCCCTCCTTCTCTCCCTCCCTCCCTCTCGGCTTCATATATATGTGAAGCTCATCATATATAATCTCTATTGTTTTTCCAGTGCTATTCCACCTTGTTTTAGTAACAGCACTCTGATTTTCCTTGGAAAACCAACCTTCCCCTTTCTTAGCCCGTCTGGTTTGGTCGGCACAAACGTTCCCCCATCCTGGTCAGAGGACTCACGCTTGGCCAATTTTCATCAATGAAATTCAAGTCCAAAACTTTGATTGTAACTATCAGAAAAAAGAGAAGCCCCTGTCCCCTGGAAATCCTGAGAAGACAGGGGTAAGTCTGGAGCTCCCAGCATCCATTTTGATCCATTTTGTTACTACTATTCCTCTTGGTAAATTTTTTTTTTTTTTTTGGCTTAAGCCAGTTTGAGTTGGTTAATGTCCCTTGCAACTCAAAGCAGCCTGATTATTATACCATATCTCTCTTCCTTTCTTATCTTTTTCCTCGTTTCATCTCCTATCTTTCCTTACCATCTTTCTGCCTTCCCTGCCTCCCTATCTGTCTGTTTCTCTCCCTCCCCCCCTCCCTCCCCTCATTCTATGCCTTCTCTCTTCTCTCTCTCACACACGTCTCTCTCTCATGTGTCCTTACCAAGTCTCAGAGACTGAAACATACTGAAGGCTGCACAGTTCTCTGTATTAATTCTTGGTCCAGGTCTTCTTCCATGGCTTTTCCCAGAGTCATGGGATGCTGTTTCTGGTGACTGCACTGCTGTGGCCGCCTGCTGCATTCCGGCCACTCACCTATCTCAGCAGCGCATCACTTTACATTCCCAGGTTAGATGGAATTTTTACAAGTATCTGATTTTTCCCAGCAGCCCCTGTCCTCTTCTCCCAGCACTGTGCAATCTCATTTCTCCTTGTCTCCACACTGGCAGGCAGTGTGGCTGCCCTGCCCTCCCAGGGCGGACCCAGGTCTCCTCACCGTGAAGGGCCCAGTCCTCAGAAGGCTCTGGGTGGCCCGGCTGCTCCCCCCATTTCATTCCCACTCACCCTCTGCCTGTGCTCCCACCAACTCTCGGTCCAGAACTTGCCACATGCCACCCTTGTGATGAGAATTTTCCAAGAAATTTTATTAAGAACCTAAAAGAAATTTAATCTAGGCTTGTGATGCTACAGAAAGAGCACAGATTGAGAGGGCAACACATCTGCATTTGAACTTTGTGATAAAGTAGGTGTGTTACCTTGTGTGGAACAACCTACTGGTTGTTCCCCAGAGGCAAGTCTCCTTTATTCCTCTATAACAGAACCCTCAAATCTTGATTAAGCACATAGCTGACAGAATAAAGACTACACTCTCTTGCAGCTAGATATGGACATATGACATTTTTAATCAATGGGCTGTAAGTGGACATGACTTGTACAATCATTAAGTGTGTAAATCCCTACATATGTATGATACAGGTTGTGTAACTTCCATGCTGCATCCTTAAATAGAACACCTGTTCCATTCTCTTTCCTTTTCCTTCTTCCTGTGAACTGGACTGAAGTTGTGATGGCTGGAGCTAGAGCAGCCATCCTGCTTTACATCACAAATTAGAAGCCTTATATTGAGGATGGGAGTAGCTGGGAGCAGCTTTGGTTCACTGATGGGCATGGATCCACCACTTTCAGCCCTGGGCTACTTTATTTTATGTGAAAAAATAAACTTCTACCTTATTTAAACCATTGCTTTTGGCATGGAAACAGGGATGTTCTCTCACACATTTCCCCCAACTCTAAAAGGAGGAGCTCAGAATATATGATCATTAAGTCCATTCATGGTCTGAAACACCAATGATCCTAGTTAAAGTCATGGATATATTTACAGAGCTCAGATTTCTGAGTTTAACTTAAATTCATCAGCATAGGGCAGAATGGCTGCCACAGCTCAAAGGAAATCCAGGGCTCTCATTCCTTTTCTTCCCATCACTCTGATTAGTGGCCATGAGGCCCCCATGACAGGCGGAGTGGAGCCCCAAGGAGAGCATTTATTGAGCCCTTGCTTTGTGCAGAGCTTCATTTAATCTTCTCACCAGCCCTAGGAAGAAGGTATTATCATTATCTCCTTTTACGGTTGGGAAAACTGAGGCTCAGAGAAAAAGTCAGGAATAGGCAGGATTCAACCATGGTGGGTATGAAGTCAGAGTTGGTTGCCTCCCAAGATGACATCTCAAGATGGGGACTCCAGAGAAGAAAACCCACCAAGGTAAGCCAGTGTGGGTGCGTGTGAGGAGGGGGGCAGGCACAGGACCAAAGAGGCCACTTGATGTGAGGCCAAAGAAGGAAACTCATTCCATCACAAATCCTTCTTCCATGCCCAAAGCCAGAGATGCCGCATGCCACACACCTTTGCTTGAGTGTGATCCAGCTGGTGTAGCGGGAGACATCGTCTCCTAGAACTTAGTGGGAGATCTTCTCAGGACAGGGCAAAACCCTGGCCAATGGGAGACACTGGGGCTGGGAGAGCCCACCCCTGCGCTACCTTGAACAAAAGAGAGATACCCTGGTTGTCCAGAGGAAAACAGACTTGCCTTTTTCTCCCTCTTAATTCAACCCCAACCTCATTCCTGGAAGAAATAAATAAGGCCTGGCCCCACCCTCAAGGAGGATGGCATACTCTGTGCTCAAGGTTATAGCTGAGATATTCATGGATCCTCAGCAGGGAAGGTTGTAGTAGCCTCAATCCCAACAATGGAAGCTAAAGCTCAGAGAGAGAATGTGACTTGCAGGAAACTCATGGCAGAGCTGGGATTTGAACACTGCTCCAAAAGCTCCAAAGCCCATACAACTCCATGCTGAACATTATCCTCCTAAATTAGATTAGAGTCCTAATCTCAAAGCCAATGACTCCTAAAAACCAAGGTCCATAAAGAAAAGGTAATCATTTCTTCCAGCTTTTGATTATAGACATGATCCCAAAATCACCAACTCTCACGTCTAGAAGGTACCTTAGAGACTATCTAGACCAACGGTGTTACCTTACAGTGGAGGAATTTGAGCCTTGGAGAAGTAACACCCTTACCAATGATCCCACAGCTGTCTGTAGCACAGCCACTATTAAACACACAGTCCTGACCCCTGTACCACACCAACCTGCTACTTCTATTTTGGAAGAAGGGTGTATAAATCAGTGGTTCAGCCTGCCAGTTCTGGAATTAAGACAGTCTTGGGTTCCAATCTTGGCCGTGCCACATTTACACCATGTGACATTAGCCTCCCTATAGCTTACTTTTCCTTAGACACACTTGAGCATAATCAAAGCACCTGTGATGAGAAGGAAGGAGGCGATGCACAAAAGCCATCAGCTCGGTGCCTGGCACACAGTGACTCCCTGGCCACCACCACTGCACAAGCCACTCCCCTCTCAACCAACACATTCTAAAAAGGGAGACAGGCACCAGGGAAGATGGATACAGTTCAATCAGCACATAAAACACAAGCATTTCCCCCCATCTTGAGCTGACAGTAATGAATAGAACCTGGAGATCATAATCATATCTTGGAGAAAGAATTCTAAACAAGGAAATGTGGAGCAGAGGGCTAGAGTCTCCCAACTCCTGGCTCCCCCTGTTATCTGGCTAAGCATCATTTAGCATATGCCTTTACACATCACCCAGAAGGGTAATAATCAGATGCCAGGCTTCTCTCCTACGTGGCAAATTCCTCATTCCCAAATGTTAGGATTTCCAGGCTGAGTGTGAAAGGCAGGGAAGCATCTCGACCCCTGGGCATGGAGAGAGTGAAGTTCCTCTCACCCCCTGCCCAGTACCCCTTCCCCAACACATGGCCTCACCCTTTGCACATTCGCCCTGCCCAAGCCTTCTCCAGCAGCCAGCCCTTGAGACTGGGGTGCTCTACAAGGAAAGGGACTGTTAAAGGCAACCCCAAGTCCCACAGCAGTAGGGACAGTGGCTGTGTATGTCCTTCAAAACCTTGAGAACAAATCCTCAGCACCCCCAGCCTCTTATGGATTTCAGAATGCATAGAATATTCATGTCAGCTGGCTGGGAGCTTCTGTTGAAAAAGACAGTCAAAACCAGCTCCATTTTGCCTCCATCTGTAAAATCCACTGCCTTTCCAGAACAGAGGAATGGGAACCTAAGATAGTGAGACAAGCATGGGTATTGAAGGCAGAGTGTCTTTGGGTTCCAATCGACTCCCCAGTCACTGGGAAGCTGGCCTTTTGGTAATGTACAGGACTTTAAAAAATAGCTTTATTGAGATATAATTCACATATCATACCACTCATCCCTTAAGAGTACACAATCCAATGGTTTTCAGTATGTCCACAGAGTTGTGCAATCATCACAATCAATTTTAGAGCATTTTCATCACCCAAGAAAGAAACTCCATAGTCATTAGTAGTCATCCCCAACTTCTCTCCCCTCTCAACTGTTCTCTCCCTCCCTCCCCCAGCCCTAGGCAGTCACGTATCTACTTTGTGTCTCTCTCTATTTGTCAACTCTGAGCATTTTTCCCTCCTATCTAACTGTAATTATGCATTCTTTGATCAAGATCTCCCCATCCATGTGGATGGGCAACCCGCCCATATCAGAGGCGTGGGTGGCTAGGGACGGGTCCTACTCCATCCTTCTCTGAGATCAGTTTTTTTAGATTCCACGTGTGAGTGAAATCATTTGGTATTTGTCTTTCTGTGCTGGCTTATTTCACTTAACATAACGCTCTCCAGGTTCATCCACGTTGTCCCAAATGACAGGATTTCATTCTTTTTTATGGATGAATAGTATTCCGTTGTGTATATATACCATATTTTCTTTATCCATTCATCTGTTGATGGACACTTAGGTTGGTTCCATGTTTTGGCTATTGTGAATAACACTGCAATGAACATAGGAGTGCAGATAGCTCTTCAATGTATGGATAGCTCTTCAAATGGATTTCAATAACTTTGAATACATACCCACAAGTGGGATTGCTGGGTCATGTGATAGTTCTATTTTTAATTTTTTGAGGAACCTCCATACTATTTTCCATGATGGCTGTACTGATTTACGTTCCTACCAACAGTGTGTAAGGCTTCCCTTCTCTCCACATCCTCACCAACACTTTTGTCTTTTTATTTCATAGCTGTTCTAACAGGTATGAGGTGACTCAGAGCTCACTCTCATCGTGGCTTTGACTTGCATTTCCCTGATGATTCGTGATGATGAGTACTTTTTTCATATAGTCATGTATCACTTAACAATTGGGATACATTCTGAGAAACGCATCTTTAGGGTATTTTGTTATTGTGCAAATGTCATAGAGTGTATTTATACAAACCTAAATGGTATAGCCTACTACACAGCTAGGCCGTATGGTCTAGCCTATTGCTTCTAGGCTACAAATACACAGCACGTTACTGTACTGAATATTGTGGGCAGCTATAAAGCAATGGTAAGTATTTGTGTATCTAAATGTATCTAAACATAGAAAAGGAACAGTAAAAATTTAACTTTTTGACACTTCCATACTAACACTTAGCTTAGAACACAAACACATTGCACAGCTGTACAAAAATATTTTCTTTCTTTATATCCTTATTCTGTAAGTCCCCTCTCCATGTAATCATGCCTTTGGCCATGCGACTTTGCACTTCTTTCCGCTCAATGGGCAGGGTTCATCTTCCTGCTCCTTGAATTTGAGTTTGACCATGTGACCTGCTTTCGTCAGTGGAATACAGAAGTAATGGAGTGCTAGTCCAAGCCTGGGCTTTACAAGCCTTGTGGTTTTTCTGTTTGCCCTCCAGCACCTCCGCCATTGCTGTGAGAATAGCGTCCCAAGGCTAGTCTGATCCAAGAAGGGTGAAAGACACCTGGAGCGGATCAAGGTCATCCCACTGAGCCCTGGCTCTGTAAAAAGCACATGGCCAATACCCAGGTCTGTGAGCTTATGAAGTGTTTATCGTTGTATGTCACTGAGGATGTGAGCTTGTTTGCTGTGCTGCACGATTGTGGCAATAACTAGCTAACGTGAGTCATGAAGGAATGATTTATGAATGAAGGAATCAAAGGGCATTTGAACTGAGTCTCAAAGGACAGGTAGGAATGAGCCACACTGGGCAAGGAGGCATCCCAGGCAGTGGGAGACAGAGCAAAGGCACAGAGGTGCGAGACAGCAGGGCAAGGCTGAGGCATGACAAGTGGCTGGTGGTGAGATCAGAGCGTGCCTGTGGAGGTGACATAGGACTTGAAACGATCCAGTTATTTGGGAGAATCATGACAGGCCCTTCCAGCTATGTAATACTACTTTCTATGACTCTGCTGGCTTCACTGAGTATATCAGGACTTGGCTCTGAGCTTCTGGCACTTTCATCATTAAAAGCC
Source organism: Lepilemur ruficaudatus (assembly GCA_963574885.1). Taxonomy (NCBI): domain Eukaryota; kingdom Metazoa; phylum Chordata; class Mammalia; order Primates; family Lepilemuridae; genus Lepilemur; species Lepilemur ruficaudatus. Next base: position 23,231 of record CAUYRT010065661.1, read on the forward strand.
TTTAATTCTATTTAGCTTATCAGCGGGAGGGATTGCTGTGTCTCTGAGAGGTCTTACTGACAATGCCAAGTCCTGTCCAGAAGACCGTGTGGCTCTCTTCTCCTCTGCACTACTGCCAGACTTTCCAGGTTGATCCCCTCAATTGGGAGGTATCTTAGTCCATTTGGGGGGCTATAATAAGATATCATAGACTGGGTGGCTTCTACACAACAGCAATGTGTTTCTTACAGTTCTGGAGACTGGGAAGTCCAAGATCAAGGCTCTGCAGATTCTGTGCCTGTTGAAGACCTGGTTCCCGGTTCATAGACAGTGTCTTCTTGCTGTAACCTCACATGGCAGAAGGGGCAAGGGAGCTCTCTGGGGTCCCTTTATATAAGGACAGTAATCTCATTCATGAGGGCTCCACCCTCATGATCTAATCACTTCCCCAAAGCCCCCCACCTCTAAATACCATCACTTTGGGGGTTAGGTTTCAACATATGAATTTGGGGTTGGGACACATTCAGTCTATATAGCAGGAGGGGAGGAGGGCATGACACATGGGTTGTGCCGAATATTACAGGGAGACTCAGCTGTTTGAGCAACTAGCAACCCAGCGAGAGTTTTATTCATCAGAGCAGGACAGGCCCTGTAGCCAAATAGCTTGAGGTCAGGTCCTAGCTCAACTAATTACTAGCTAGCTGTGTAACCTTGGGCTAGCTGATTTAACCTTTCTTAGCCTCAGTTTCTTTATCTGTAAGTAGATGTGACAAAGGTACCTACTTCATAGGATTGTTGTAAAGATTTAATGAATTAATATTAGCTATGTGCTCAGACTCATGCCTGGTAGTCTTCTCTAAGCTGTTCACTGTTCTCTCTCTCCCTCTCTCTCCCTCTTCTAAATTACTCAAAAACTGTTCATTGAGCTCCTACTGCATGCAGGCACTCTTCTGGTGGCTGGAGCCTGCCCTCAGGAGGCATAAGAACTGGGAAGTAGGTGGCACCATTGGTGAGACCAGAGCAGAGCCGGGGAGCACAGGGCCCGGGGGGCTCCCAAGAAGAACCCACTCACATGCTGAGCTCTCAGAAGGCATTTTCCATTAGAAACCCAAACCTAATCTCATTACCCCTTATATTTATATTCCTCAGTGGCTCCCAGTCTCAGGTTTATCCAAACTCCATAAATTGGCTTGTACAACCCCGTGATTGGAAGGTTGGACCTGTTCTCTCCTTGACCTCACCCACTGCCACAGTCCCCCTTTTCTCAGCAGTGCTTCTTTACCTCCCACAACAGGTCCCTTTTGGTGTCACCTCCAAGTTTTTGCAGAGGTGTCCCCTGTTCTGTCTCATCTGTCATTTACAGCACATCTTCCCCCACACCTTGCAGGTCTCCACTGGCGTCCTTAGCATCTTGTTCTTCCCTCATTGTGGCATTTATCTCACTGTTTTGTAATTGCCGGTTTCCTGACTTATTTCTCCCCCCACTAACTTTCAGCCTCTTGACCACAGGAACGAGGTCTGTCTTGCCCACTCTCGTAATGGAAGCCCCTGGCACAAACAGTGCCTGTACTGGCGCGAGAACTCCATTCACATTTACTGAAACGGATTGGGTGGGCAGAAGCTCCCATGGAGAGCAGCCTCTGATGTAGACATGGGTTTTCAGCATTATCTATCCTGTTCCTTAAATAGACCAAATCCTTATTTTCCCTCTTAAATATTTTTAAAATAATATATTTAATAACTCAAAATAGAGTTTGACAGTGGTGGCTTCCTACATGGAAGGAAACAACATCTTTCTAGAGAAATCCACACAGATTATTAGTAGCTGGAGCCAGGAGTTCGTGTAATCTCCGTAGGGACCCTCCAAGATGTTGCTTGCCATTTTGACAGCCAGAAAACAGAGCCTCCAAAGAGTTGAGGAACTGTCTAGTCCCTCTGCAAGGAAGTGGCAAAGCCAGGGTACAAACCGAGGCCCAAACCAGAAGCATCTCGTTTACATGCCTCTATTTTGGGGCTAATGGCCATGTCCGCAAGATACCCCTGCCTGAGGGGAGGAGAGCCTCAGTGAGAAAACTTCCTCGTAGTCTGGACCTTTACAACAATTTTGAGACTATCTCCCTGAATGCTTTCTTTAAAGAAGCAGAGGAAAGCACGTAGCAAATTGAAGAGTGGCAGGGTCTCTAAAAGTCAAATTTCTGCCATTCTTGCTCTGGGGTTTGCAAAATCCTTGGTGACCTGTAGCAGATCCCGTGCATTCCGGCGAGTGTGTAATGAAAACAGCCTGGTCTCTCTCTGTGGGTCCACGAGAGTGTGGGGCGCTCTCAAAAGTCAAGAGTTATGTTATTTCTCAGCCACTCGCAGAAAGCCAAACCAGGCCGCCTCCGGAAAAAGTGAGGGGCCACCATGGTGGGCGCCCTTCCTTTGGGCTGGTTTCCCATCCCACGAAACTCCATGTGAGATGCCCTTGGGAACCATTCATTGTTTGGAATTTAAACATCTCATACTTTTCTTAGACACAGCGAAAGTATTTTTTTAGGTATGCCAAGAATTAACCAGCAACGGCATCCATTTAATTGTATTTGAAACAGAAGCTAATGTTGTTAGCACACGGGCCACATTTGCCCATAGCATGAGAGCAGTGGGGGGAAATTATCAAAAATATGTTAGACTAGAACCCACTTTGGGCAGACCTACCCAGGGACAACAGTGCTAAAACAGCCATTGTTACATGGCATTCATCTTTGTGTTAGTAGACAAGGAACCGAACTTGCTGCCTACATCCATTGTGCTGTTGGGACATCTTTGATCTCCCAAATCAGCAAGAATCCCAAAGGGAAGCTCGCAGTGTTTTCGATTATTATCTTTAAAGTCTAAAATTCCTTAGGTGAAATTCAGTATGAAACGCATCCAGGCAATGGGGAAGGTGAGTGGCTATGTCAACATCTGGGTCTTATTAAGGCACAGCTATTTTCACTAGGCAGTGAACTGGAGAAACCAAATTCCTTGATAAAGCTCGAAATTTCCAGGAACTGCTTGTAAAAGGCATTTCTTCTGTCTGGTTATTTTTCATAACACACAGCACTGTGAGTTCCTGCCCAGCCAAGCCGTCGGGATAAAAGGCATTATCTGTTTGTCGAATTGTCTCTAAAGCATTAATGCTCTGGTTCACTGTTTGGTTTTGACCTTTGTAGAACACTGTGCAATTTACAACGCCTTGGTGCATACCTCCTGCCTTTTGATCTCCAAGGCAACCCTGAGAGGGGGCACACGCACATGCTGTCTTCATTTTACAGTCGGAGAAACTGAGGCCAAGAGAGAGCCTGTGATTTAGGTAAAGCTGGTAGGACAGTTCTTCTCACCTTCCAACGAGCAGGTGAATCCTCTGGGGATCCAGGTACAATGAAGATTCTGATGCAGTAGTTCTGGCGTAAGCCTAGATTCTGCATTTCTAACAGCTCCCAGGTGACACAAATGCTGCTAGTCCACGGACCACACTTTAAGTAGGAAGGAAATCAGAGGCAGGTTCAGGACTCAAAGTGGAGTCTTGGGTTTCCACGTCTAAGTCTATTGTACTAAATCATGTTGCTTTATGTAAGGGTTAAGGTATAAGTTCTACAGAGCCTGACTGCCCCGGTTCAAGCCCCACCTCCAGCACCTGTTAGCCTTGCCCAGTTGTCTTAATCTCTCCAAGCCTCCTTTTATCACCTGCAAAATGGGGGAAAGTGGCAGCAGCACTCACAGGATTGTTTTTGAGAATTAAAGAAAATAATGCATTAAAACAGAACAGTACCTGACACATAATAGGAGCTTAGTAAATATCACCTATTTTTGCATGATCCCACTACACCAGCGGCGCCAAATATCACCTATTTTTATTAGTTATTGACCAGGTTGGAGTCAAGTCCTAATTGCGAAGAGGCCTTTTCAGAGCCTCAGATTGCTATTCTGCAAAATGGGAACAATCAAAGTTAACTTCTAGGTTCCTCAGAAAATTAAAAATGGAATTAACAATATGATCCAGCAATCCCATTTCTGGATATATATCCGGAAGAAATGAAATCAGTATGCTAAAGCGATGTCTGCACTCCTGTGTTCATTGCAGCATTATTCGCAATAGCTAAGGTACGGAAGCAACCTAGGTGGCCACAGCTATCTGTGCCCTGGTAGCACAATAGTGCTTCTGCTCCAGCGGGGTGGCCCCTGTTCTGGACTTTGATGCTTTCTAGTTTCACGCTCAAGCTCAGTGCAAAGATTTCTTCACATACAGGACAACATTAGACACAAACCCAGCCGGGAGACAGTCACTGGCGAAAGCAGTTTATCTCCTGTGCCTGCCCATTAACGTAACCGGGAAAGCTGCCCACCTCCCTGACTGTGTTCAGAGCACCAGTCCCATTAATCCTTTTGGTGTTAGCTGATAACAAGGTGTTGGCGAATAACTGCCTTGTTCTCAGATAAGAATTTAAGGTATCATACTGGGTGAGGAAGCATGGAAAGAGACAACATTGGATCAAAGGGAGAAAGGAATGGAAAGCAATTGTAGCTGGAGGCAACCTGGGTTAGAGTGCTGATTCTGCCCCCAAAAAACTGTGACCATAAATAACTCGCTTATCTTCTCCAGTAATAATGGTGCTAAAGCTCCCACCTCATAATGCAGTAAAAGATCTCGCACACATCAGACATCCTGTCAATGCTCTCCCATCCCTCCTCCTATGCCTTCCCCAATAGGGCTATTCACAAAGTCTCAAGGCCAAGATGTAACACACATAGAAAGAAACCGTGATGCTGGAACACGATAGCACGCAGGCCGTTTGCGAGCAGCTGCCTTCTCACACTGCCCCCACCACGACCACTGTCCTCAGGGCAGCTCTCTGCCACCTCCACCACCATCGCCTCTGTCTTATCACTACTACCATCCCCATCACCGTCACTGCTGCCACTATGCCCCTCACACTGTCACCAGTGCCATCTCCACTACCATCCCTACCCAGAACATTAATGCCACCATCGCCACCATCACCATCACCCCCATGTCCTCACCACCATCATGACTGCAATCCTCATTACTGACATCTTGACTACCATTGTCAGGCCCACCGTCACCACCAGCAGCAGCGGCAGCGTTACTGCTGTCCTCATAGTAAATCATTACCTCCACCATCACCATGGTTACCACGATCACCAATCTCACTGTCCCCATCATCACTGTCACACCATTCCTAAGTCCTTACTACTATCGTGACTACCATCACCATCACCACCATCACATGGCCACCAGCACCATAATTACTACCATCCTGAAAAGCAAACCATGACCAACATGACCACACCATCACCATCGTTATTAATCACGACCATCCTTAATAGATTTGTACTATCACTGCCGCCACCACCACCTCCCACTGTATTCCCAAAGCCAGTTACATGAATTTTCCACACTGCTTTATAGTAACCTGTGCACATTTTGCCTCTCCCATTGGGTGTGACCTCCTCAAGAAGAGGGACAAGGACGCGTTCTTATATGAATTTCCTGCACCTCATACAGCACCTTGCACATAGAAAGTACTGAGTTGGTATCAGTTGAGTACAATAATGCCTCTCTATATAGTAATATCTAATAATCATGTACATTGTTTCGCTTAAGCCTCACAGTGATCCTACGAAGTGGGTATTACTACCCTCGTTTTAAGGATGAGGAATCTGAGGTTAAGTAACGTGCCCAAGGTCACACGATTAGTAAATGGCTGTGCCAGAACAGGAGCCCCCAACGGTGACTCCGGGGCCGTGGTAACTAATTACCGTATCATACTTTGCCCCAGCTTTGCCTCGCATTCCTAGCTGTGAGATGGGATCGTGGGGGGTGGGGGGGGGTAGCTTTCATCCCATGGGAACCTCGAAATCCTTGGAATGTGAATTACCCAGGACCTATTTGGCTGCTTAGCGACTCTGGGTTGGGCTTTGCCTCTGAACATGCCCCCTTAGAAAATATCCCCGGTTCTCAGGGGACATTTTAAACTCTGGGTTAAAGTTTGATTGTTCATGCTTGTTTCTAATGAGCTTCCTATCTTGGAAGGGGAAAACAAAGGCTGTCTAATAAACACAGCCGATTGACAAGGCCCGAAATACCCCAAACTCCTAAGAGAGGAAAGCCAATTGTGTGCGAGGGTGTGCAAACTCACGCGGGGCGGCATAATTGGAGGAAGCTCTCAAGGAGTCGGCAGATTTCAGAGCAATGCCTTACCCACTGCCTCGGAGCTGGGCTCCCCACCCTGGCCTTGGTTCAGCTGCGGGAAACCCCATGCAGCAGGACAGCGTGTAACCGTCAGTAGTGACACATCCAAAACATCCTCTCCGCATTCCAGCACTGCTGGGGACGTGGGGAGGTCTCTACAAGAAATACCTGGCTTATTAAGAAATTCCTATTCCTTTAAGCCAAGAAATGCTACCGAGGCCACACGATGGCCTGACGCACCTGCCCCGCTGCTCTGCTGCGGCAGCACAGAAGCCAGGGCAGACAGCATCTCCCTTGTTTATTAGCATTTGTTGAGTGTTTACAGGTGCCATGCATGGTCCTAAGTATTTCTCTGCATTGTCTCAACTGGCATGACAACCAATCAGCCAAGTGGCATTAGTATCCCTGTTTTACAGACAAGGCAACCAAGGCTAGAGAACTAAAGACTCTACCAGGGGTCCCAGGTCATCAGCAGTACAGCCCGGATTTCAACCCAGGCCTGCAGACTCCAGAGACTGCCGTCTTCACCACTGTGCACTCCCCCTTCCCAGAGACTTGATTTGAGGGCCCTTCAAGGGACAGGTCCAGGCACAGATGAGAGGGGAACATCCGGAGGCCTCTGTCGTTGTGACTTGGGCAGGAAAATGCGCACACATCACACGGAAGCGCGAACTCTCCAAGTAGCACCTACGCACTGCGTTACAGGTTGCCTTGCGGGCATTTCTCCTTGGCGGGCCGTAAGCGCCTTCAAAGCAGGAACTGGATGTGATGTCTTTTGTGTCTCCCACCCCTAGCCAAGTGTCTGGCAGGTAGCAGGTGGTCTGGAAGTGTGTTTCTAAAGAGGGCAGTGAGGACAATGATCACAATGCAACGCTGCAGCACTCTGGGCCTGGTGGCTCCTTCCAGCCGGGACTCCCCTAGCTCTCCTGCAGACGGGCTCTGCTCCAGCCACACGAGGCCTCTCCCAGGCCCTGGGCACGCCCAGGCCTTCACGCCTCTGCACCTTTGCCCACGCGGTGGCCTCCCCTGTAGTGCTGTCCTCTGCACTCCCAGGCTTCCTTCAAGGCCTGTCTCAAATGCCACTTTCCCAGTGAGACACCCTGGGGTACCCCCCCGCAGCTGGAAATAATCCCTCCCTCTGAACTCCAGCAGTTCCTGTTAGTTCCTTCCTTTTCCCGCCCTCCTTCACCCCACAGGGTTATTGTGATGCTGAAGTGAGGTCATGTTTGAGGAAGCTCTTTGTAAACCAGGAGGAACTTTCCAGACACAAGGGCTTATGAGGGCTCGTCTCATCAGTTTAGGAATAAAATAGTCCATGGGGTCTAGCTTTGCTGTTCAGTGCAGTACTTCACACACTCGAGGCACAAGGAACATTTGCTGGAAGCCTGTGCAAGGACTTCTCTCCCTCTTCCTTCCAAATCAGGCTGAGGTGACCCTCATTAGGCCGAAGTAAAATCTTATGAAGAACGGATTGAATAAGCACAGGAAAGGAAAAGAAGGAAGGAAAAGCACCTCCTCCTGCGGGCTTTCACAGCCCTTGATTCTCAACTCTGGCATAACCAGCCAATCAATGTCCCCTCTTTGTAACTAACACTTTGTAATTTTCCCTTTACTAACCTGAAATGAAATTCACGGTAACATATACGGCAGCAATTGGCCAACTGAAGGAAGGGGTGGTATAAATTCTGGGAGGATAGCAACAATGATCCCTGTTACACAAAAAGAGAGAATTTGCTAGCTGACCTGCTGATATTTGGCAATTGTGAGAATGCAAGGCACAAACCCACAAGTTTCATAGACTGCAGAATTATTTTCTCATTCCGGAAGTGACATACAGGTGCTCACAAAACACTCCTTGAATGAGAGAACTGCATCCAGGAAGAGAAGGAACTGGGTTTGGTGAGCAGGGGGCCAACCACCCCCTTGCCTCTGCCTCTCCCTGCAGAGACCTTCCTCCCCCACCTGCACACATACCCCTCCCACTAAAGAGACCCCAGATGCCAGGGCCTTCTAGAAACTTTTATTTTTTCCATCCTTGCACAATATGCCCCGACACCCTCCAGCCCCTCCCTGCCAGCCACCGATCTCTGTGACTCCTCCAGCTCCACTGAACCATTCCTCTCTCCAAGTACTAAAATGCTAAGTATTTGTTTAAGCTGGAAGAAAATTAAAGCCTGCAATTAGCAAATTTTTCCAACACATTGCCTAACCCACTGCTGTGTGGTGGAGCCAAGAACGAGCACTAGTAAAAGTAACAAGGTTTGTTAAATGGGAGAAGCTATTCAGAGCTGAGCTAATACAGCAACCACAGGGAAGGTCCTCCCCCTCCAGGGGGAACGCTATCAGTCATACCTAAAGACAAATGATACTCTCTTCTGAAAGTGAAACTACATATATCACGAACAGGGAGTAGAAAAGAGAGCTGGATTTCTAACCCAGCTAGCTCTAGATCTATGGGCTGTGTGACCTTGAGTTAGTCAAGCAACCTCTCTGAGTCTTAGTTTCCCAATTGCAAAATAACAAAAATTTATCTGATACACCTCATAAGACTGTTATTACCACACCAATGCACACAGGGTCTAACACACCAATCCACGTAAAAGTGTTTTCTAAACTTGGAAAAGCTCTATCCTTTCAGGTTATTATTTGACATTTTTCTCCTTTCATCTTTCTCACCCCAGTGACTCTCATGCATTCCTGTCACCCAGCCCTTGGAACGCAAATGTGTCGGCCAAGTAGGAAGCATGCCTTTCTCTAATTTGAACAATGACATCATATGGGTGGGCTAAGAGAGCCCCAGTCCTGACCCGGGAAACAGAAAGGCGGCAGGAACTCAAGGGGTGCTGACATCACTGGGGACAGGTGGGAAAGCTTCTAGCAAAAGGTACCATTTGAATTACCTTTTGAAAAAGTCATTTGTCAGGCAGAGAGAGAAGGTAGGAAAAGGCCTTCCCAGAAAAGGAAAACTCATTGAGTAAACAAAGAAATAGGAGAGCACACGGCCAGTTTGGGAAATGGCAAGTTGGTTCTTCTGGCTGAAGCCCCAGGAAGGTTGAACAATGCTGAATGCTGGGAAGTTATGAGACGTTTAGTCATTCATTTAGTAAATATCTCTGAGCACCTACTGGGTGCCAGGCCCCGGGTGCTAGGCCCTGAAAAGATTCAAAAGAATTACTGAGAGATGACTCAGGAAGAAAGTAAACTTCCTTCTGATTGTAAACTTCCAAGAATCTTCCTTCTCAATGCAGCATCCAGACCTGCCTATTAGGTCTAGGGGTTTGGCATGAGGCCAACAATGAGGTTCACCCAAACTCTATGGACATCAGAGTATTCTCTGAGACTTCACCTAGTGAAACTCACAGACACAATGAATGCGGTTGATGGTAACCATATATGGGAATAAGCCAAGAATATGCGTTAATCCGGGTAGACTGGGTGTAACCTTAGGAAGGCAGACTGCAACAGTCCAACACGCGGAAACTTACCCTGATGTGTTGTACCTGGTCTGGAGAAAGAAATGTATATACATATACATATATATATATATATATATATAGAGAGAGAGAGAGAGAGAGAGAGAGAGAGAGAGTTGCTCCTTATAAATTATTTGGGGGGAAAAAAGTGGTTCAGCTATCAACATGAAAAACTCTGGAAAGTTCTGCTTCAGAATAATCCACCTCATTGCAATTTAGACCATCTTTCCCAACACTATGATGGCGCCAGCTCAGGTAGAACTATATTATTAATATGTGACTGTGACACTCTGGGAGTTCAAGCCACCAGCCACGGGGTCTTCTTCTCCCCTTTTAACCAAATGTAGCACAGAAAGAGCATTCTCTCACATGGTGGAAGGGGTACTACTGGGCCTAGGGTTTTACAAGCTAATAAATTAGCCTGTAACTGTTTCACTGATCCTGGCAGAAGACACGAGACCCCTGGGTCAAAGACAAAGGATGTTATTACTCACAGCACAGCAAGCAGCAGGAGCAGCAGCCTATTTGTGTCAGTTCCTCTGGCCCCCAGTTCCCATGGCGGCATCATAATAAAACCCAGATGGATGCTCCACGTTCCGTGAGTCTGCATCACAGCTAAGGAGCACTGAGCTTAGGGAATCCACCGCTTTTATGGAAAGCAGTACGCTAGCCCACTCTGTGGCCCAGAGGGAGCTATTACCTCATCCCTCAAGGGTGCTCACTGCAAACACAACTCTGAGATTCGGCCCGGGTAAAGACAGGCCTTGCATTCTTGGCATACTCAGCAGACATCAGGAGTGCAATCATTCCTAGATTTTTTTACCCAGAGAAACAAAAACAGCATGGAGTTTAGAAAGTGCATTTAAGGCAATTCTTTAAGTTCAAAACTCAGTTTCTCCTGGATATCACCCCAAACCCCTCAGTTTAATTTGGATCTGCCTTCTCAGAGAATAGAACACTTTACCTCTTTCACAGATTTCAGCCACCGAACTACAACAGTCCACCTATTATATCTACTTACCCCTTGGCAGCATCCCCCGACCCACTACCCAGCGAGCTCTAAGAATGTAAGGGCCATGTTGTAGAATCTACTGTGCCCCACAGCACCTAACACAGTACCCAGGCTGTACCATGTGTGTAGTAGTTGCCTATTGAAAGAATTACTGATTTAGAGTATCAAGTTCGAACAGGGGTTCCTAAACCTTGGCAAGCCCTACTCCCTGTGTACTTCACCTTTTAGCAAACAACCATCGCTGGCACCCATATGCATCTCTCTAAGGATACCAGAGCTGGAAAGACCCAGTATATATTTGGAGAGCCCTTGAAGGTCTTCTAACCCTCTCTCGAAAGCCACTCCACTAAACTGAGAGAACACCATTGGCCAGGGCGCATTCTGCTCTGCTGATTGTTCCAGATTTAAAAAGTGCCTGGGAACAAGGAGAGGCATCTCAGGCAGGAAGAAAACCCAGCTGCTGAATCCTTATCTCTAACAATGGCCATTTCCAACTGACCTGGGAGTTTCAGGAAAGCCTACTTGGAATATCTATTTCTTCATGCCTAAAAAAGAAAGATCATCTGGTTATTTTTCCAGCAAAAAAAAAAAACGTTGTGGGCTAGAGTTAAAGATCCCATCTCCAAAGGCTTTCCCTTCTTATAACTATGTCATTTCAGCCTTGAGACCCTGTGTTATCAGATGCCCCTGTGGCATATTACAGAGAAAGAGGATTGTTTAAAGCTGGCCCCTCCTGGCCTTCCACAGCCGGCCATTCTCCCAGGACATTACCCACGGCCCTTTTTCCCTCCCAGAAATATCTGTCCTCCTAATCTCACTAGGAAATCCAGCCCAGCTGGTGATTTCAGGCTCCTTTATCTCCTGCGATAATGAGTATCCCAGCGTGCCATGGGGCCCGACTCTGCCAGCTCCCAGGCTGCAATGCCAAGTTGAATAATAAATAGTTGCCATGTGGGGCTGTCCCGACACCCACAAAAAGGAAGAACAAACACAATGGCTTACCAACAATACTCATTGCCTCAACCTGAGATCTCTCATTCCCAGGCCAGACCCCCAGATATACACAATTCCCACTCATTTCAACGGAGGTGACGTTAGGTGAATGGTCTTTCAGGCCAGGCCCTTAATTGTTTCTTTGATATCACTATTTTATTTTTATAAATCTGATGGATCTAGTGTCAACTCACTGTGATAGAAGGGACCCACTAGCTACAGAATAAAAAGCATGAATTTTGAATCACAAAAGATATGGTTTTAAACCTCCTTTTCCATTCTTACCAGGTGGGGGACTTTGGCCAAGGTGCCTTAACATTTCTGAGCTTCAGTTTTATCATGATAAAATGAGACCAATAATATATACATTGCCCTGTTGTGGGGATTAAAATGAATAACTCATGAAAGGTATTTAATAAATGTTTGCTCTCTTCTCCAATGTTCTATGACTTGATGACGGTCAGAAGTACCAGGGCTTAAACAGTGTCCCAAAACCTAGAAAGGTCACTAATAGGGTTGAATTTAAAGGGTGAAAAGAGAAAACCCCCAGAAAGGGAGAAAATACTTGCAAATCATGAACAGGGACTAGTATCTGGAATGTGTAAAGTACTCTTACAATTCAACAATAAAAAGACAATCCAATTAAAAAATGGGCTAAAGGATATGAAATGACATTTCTCCAAAGAAGATATACTGTACGTGAAAAGATGGTCAACATCATTACTCATCAAGGCAATGCAAATCAAAACCACGAACTGCCACTTTACAGCCACTAAGATAGCTACAATCAAAAAGACAGATGATAGCAAGTGTTGGTAAGAATGTGTAGAAATTGGAACCCTCATAGTTGCTGATGGGAGTGTAAAATGGACAATAGTTTGGCAGTTCCTCAAAATGATCTAGCAATTTCACCCCTAAGTAAATACCCAAAAGAAATGAAATCATATGTTCAGTCAAAAACTTGTTCACAAATGACCAGGGCAGCATTATTCATAATAGAAAGTAGAAACAACCCAAATGTCCTTCAGTTGATGAATGAGTAAATAAAATGTGGCCTATCCATACAATGGAATATTATTCGGCCATGAAAAGGAAAGAAGTACTGATACACACTACGACATAGATGAATCTTGAAAACATTACGCTAAGTGAAAGAACCAAGTTACCAAAAACCACACACCGTATGATTCCATTTTTATGGAATGTCCACAGTAGGCAAAGCAATAGAGACGGAAAATACGTTACAGGTTGCCTGAGGCTGCAGCAGGGAGGAAGGGAAATGGAAACTAATTGCCAGTGGGTACAGGATTTCTTTGGGGGGTGATAAAAATATTCTAAAATTCAACACTGCTGATAGAAGCACAACTCTGTGAGCATACTAAAAATCAATGAAATGTACATTTTAAACACATTGATTTTATGGTACGCAAATTATATCTCAATAAAGTTTTTGTCTAAGAAAAAAACAATAGAACTTACCCAGTGGGACCAGACCTGCCTATCCACAGCAGGGAAACCAGAACAACCGTCCAGAAAAAGATTTGCCATTCCTGAAACCTGGAAAAGTAACCTTAGGTCCCTCTGATTTGGCCCCCAGGGGACAACCAGGCCCTGGACCCAAACTCCCAACTGTGAAGCAGAAACCCTGGACAGTGAGGCAGGAGAGTGCCACGTGCAGTGTCGGCTCTTGTTGTCAATCCACAGGCTCCTGAGCAGTTCACAGCCAAGGCGGAGGCAGAAAGCCCTGGCTGGGGGACTTTCAGTCACCTCAGTGGTTATAAGGAAACATGACAATAACTTTATAATAATTTTTTCTTTCATCACTATGAAGGTATTATTTGCCAAGCCAGGAGGAACGAAGTTGTTTTATTTGAAATTGTGTTAGCTTGATTAAAACTATTTAAATGTTTGGGGACCTCCAAGTGTCTTCTTGCCCCTATTCCTTAAAATATCGGGGCAGGTCTGTCTTCCAAACACAAATTGGTGGCTGCTCTGAGACTATAACTCAGGGGCTGTGAAGCCCAAGCTGGTTCATCTGTGATGGCCCCATGCAAGCCACCACCCTCAATCAAGTCATCATGGTCTGACAGCTAGATCACAAGAACTTCCAAATTGGTCTTACTACTTCCTCCTTTTCCACCCTTGGTCTGCTCTCTACCAGCACCAAAAGTGATCCTTTTAAAACATTAATATTAGTCAGATATGACTCCTGTGCTCAAAGCCCGGCAATAGCTAAAAGCCAGTGTCCTCACGGTGGGTCAGAGGCCCAGGAGGCCCGGCTTTCCATGAGCTCTCTGGCCTCCTCTCTCACCTGCTCATCACTCCCTCAGCACTGGCCTCCCTGGTGGTCCCCCAACACCCTGGGCAGGCCCCTCCTGAGGGCCTTTGCACATGCTGTTTCATCTGCTTTTAATGCACTCCCTCCAGGTATCTGCGCGGCATGCTCTCTCGCTGCTTCTGAGTCTTTGCATAAGTATCTTCCCAGTGAGAACTTCCCTGACCACTTTGTGTAGTATCACAGTCATTCTCAACTCCAGCCCCTGTCCGCCTCTCTGCCTTGCCTGCTTTTTCCTTCAGATCTCTTATCACCATCTATCAGAGTATATAGGTATTACAGATTCATTTTGTTCATCATTTTTCTTCCTCCCCCTCTTAGAGTGGAAGTTCCAGGCATCTTGGTCTGGTCTGTTCGCTGCTGTATCCTCAGCACTTGGAACAGTGCCTGGCACATAGGAGATGCTCAATAAATCTTTATTGAATGAATGAATGAATTGATGATGCTTTGCCTTAAATGTTGCAACATTTAAGGGCTGGGCAGAGATTAAGGAGCCCGCCAAATTGAGAAGAGTAATTTCAGAGACAAGTGAACAAAGAGAGGATGATATCTTGGAAAACAAGTGGGTGGGAGGAGCACCCAGCAGTTCCAAATGCCACAGAGAAGGGGAACAAGATAAGGACTGAAAAGTGCAGGCTGAAAAGGTGAATGCAAGGATCTCACTTGAAGATTTCCCTATGAAAACATGCTACAAAAATATTAAGTGATATTTTGATTAATCATACTATTAATAATTCTCTCATGAGAACTAACCAATTTTATAGTAATAATAGCAATGAATAGTGTTATCCTAACATAGCTTTTTCATCTTTCTATGAGCAGTTGTAGAATTTCCAAGTTTATGGTGATGTTAGGAGGCAAGCTCAGTTTGTAGGATGCAAAGATGCACATTTTATTATGGCACTGTATAAATATTCATTGATTATGGTTACTTCTCAGTGAACATGAGAAAACACTGTTAGATATATTGTCTCTTTTGAGTTCCTGGAGTAGTATAGTGTCATGAGTTAGGAAATGGTTAACCTAGAATCATAAAGTACCTTGGTTGAAAAATTACCAAACCATGATTGGGAAGCTCCTGTGTGTTGGACACTAATCTGGCTGCTTTCTGCTTTCATGAAACAGATAATGTCATCTTCAGGACAAGCTAGTGAAGAAATATTATTTCAATGTCCTGTAAGAGCTCACGCCCTGAAGTCACATAGCCTGGGTTTTAATTCCTGCTGCTTACGAGCATGTGGCTTTGAACATATTTTTTAACCTTCTCTGAGTCCTATAATAATAGCATCTATCTCATAGGACTAGAGTTAGAATTAAGACAAAATAATACATGCAATGTTCCCAACATAGTAAATAGCCCCACAGTAAGTTCTTAGAAAATATTTTGTTATTATAATTTGTGGAAAAATGAATCTGAATGAGTCTGGGTAAGTCATTTATCCAATGTCCTCTATCTAGTAAGTGAGAAAGTCAAGATTTGAATCCAGCTCTTCCACCCCTACCTCATCAGCATTGTCTCATCACATTTTCTAGTGGCAAGGAAACAGTGGAAAGTAAAAGTCACACGAGTTAGGTAGCTCTTCAGCACATCATGACGTCAGACAGGGCTGCAGTCGTCTGAGGGCTCTACTGGGCGGGCACATCCAAAAAGGTTCACCCAAGGGTCTGGTGCCTTGGCAGGGACAGTGGAACGCTAGACTTTGCTGGGACACTGGGACAGCTGGGTGACTTTCTATCTCTCCAACACATGAAACTGACAAAGAATTGGTTTCCAGAATATATAAAAATTATAAATCTGTAAGAATGAGGCAAACAACCCATCAGATCAATGGAAAAAGTATTAAATAATCACTACACAGAAAAAGAACATGAAAGGCCAATAAACATACGAAAAATACTCAACCACACAGTACTCAGGGAAACGCAAGACACCATTGCGTCCCACTAGACTGGCAAAAATTAACAACCTGACAAAATCAAGTTTAGGAAAAGATACAGAACAAAGGAAACTGCACCTATACAAGGGAGTATAAATTGATATGATCATTTTGAAAAACAAAACAATTTATATTTATTTATTTTGACTTTTTTCACTCAGCATAATTTTTAGATTTATCCATGTTATTATATATATCAATAATCCATCCCTTTTTATTGCTGTCTAGTATTCCATTGTATGAGTATACCACAATTTGTATGTGTATTCACCTATTAATGGACATTTATGTTGACAAACAAAGCTGCTATGAATATTCACATGAGAGTCTTTTTGTGGATCTATGCTTTCCTTTCTCCTGGATAAATATCTAGGAGAAGACTAGCTGGATCACAGGGTAGGTGTATGTTTAAAGCTGAGATTTGTATAATCCAGTACCCAGAAATTTGACTCCTATCAACTAAGTGACATGCATAAGAATGTTCTTAGCAGCAATGTTCATTAAAAAAAAAAAAAAACTAGAAACAATCTAAACATTCACCAGCTGTAGAAAGGATTATTAAAGTGTGGCATTTTCACCCAAAGGACTGTTATTATACAGCAATGAAAATGAACATGCTACAGCTACAAGCATCAAATGGTTGATCTTGAGCATAATACTGAGTAAAAACAAAAAAAAAAAGCAAGTCACTGAAGAATATATACACTGTATGAAGTTCAAAATCAGGCACAACTAAACTGCATATTGCCCAGGGAATGTTACACACGAAATTCAAGACAGTGGCCACCTCTTGCAGGGTTTCAAAGGCAAATGAAATATTCCATTTCTTAAGCTGGGTATCAGGTACATGACTGTTTGGTTTATTGTTACCCTTGTACCCCACCCGTATCCTATTAAAACTCTATTCAATACTTAATAACAGCACATATGAACTCTGAGTCATTGTTAGCGCCTTATGATCAACAGAGCACAACACCTTAATGCAAATGCATGATCTGAAAATGTTGGACCCTTGCTTTGCCATGAAATATAGCACTAAGGCACCAACTGCTGACTCTTCAGGAAAAGTTCCATCTACAGAATGCACACACGTTTCCACCGCTACCCATGTTTGCTTTATGGTAAGCAACTAAGATGTCAACTCCTTGAAATCAAGAATCAATCTGCCTTGTTCATTGCTGGATCCACAGAACTGTGCCTGGGACATGGCACGTGCTCAGTAAACACTGGTGGATAAAGGTAAGAGAGGGAGGGAAGAAAGAGGGTGATTGGAGTGAGGGCAGGAAGGAGGGATTGAGGAAGGCCCTCTCAGGAGTATATGATGTCATTAAAGAAGCAGAAGGAGGTGTTTCTTTGGGCTGTGAAATCATGCCTCTTGTGGGTCCATTTTCCACGCAAACACAACCCAGAGACCATCTCCCCCTTCCCTTACCCCAGAGACAGCAAAGGACAGTGTCTCCCACTGGACTCATGGGAAATGCCCTCTACCCTACCACCACCATTTTTCCAACTTTTCAATCAAAGCAGATGAGCATCAGAGGCCAGCCAGGCACCACACAGCTGGGCCTTGTTGACCCTATGGGATTCCCTCCCTGGACTCAGACTCAATTGCAGCAGAGTCTCTGGAGGCAGAGCCTGGCGTCAGTATTTCTTAAAGCTCATTGGCCAATTCCCATGTACAGCCAAGAAGCCAAGATTGAGAATGAGAGAATGAGAATGAGAGCCACTGGTCTAGAGGCCAGAAAACTCCATCAATACACACACACACACAGAGACACATGCACACACACACACACACACACACACACACTAACACTACTCAAAACCTAGTTCTTGGAGCCCAGAGAAGATTGTGTTTCCATTTCATCTAAACTCCTTTTAGCATGTTGTAGCTATCCACTTTCCTGTCCACATTTAAATTTTAATTAGATTCATCCTTGTCATGTCTTCTTCCTGAGTATAAATTCCTGACAGATAGGATTCAGTCTTCTCCCCCCACCCCTTGGCACCTGAGAGCACCTGGCGTGTCCATGGGTGCTCCAGGTCTCAGGGAAGGCACCGTGAGTGGAGGTGCCAGGCTTACGGTAAATCCTGTGAGGATGTGGCCTACACAGCCTCTGCTTTTCTCCTCTGACTCACTTCTTCTTTTCCTCTGCTCTGATCGAGACATTCCTACCCATATCCTGGCTCTCTAGCATAAGTGGGGAGATCCTGGCCCTGAACCCAATTTTTCAGCACTGGGCTGTGTCGACCCTGCTGGGAGGCTGCTGCTCTAAATAAATGCATCTGGGCATTTCAGACCATCCTCACAGACCCACCTCCATCCTTCCTACAGCTCCGGATCATTTGAACTGGCTCAAGAGGGAACATGAAGAACCAGACTCCCACCAAGAGGCAGCTAATAAGTTAAAGAAGGGAGAGGAGAATGTCTAACTGAATCAGGGGGCCATGAGGATCCTGGCCAAATTCCCCACTGAAGACACAAAAATCAATTTTGAATGGATTTGGACAGACAGTCCTGCCAGGACATTCCAGAGGCATCTAAATACCAGCGGCAGACAAGGAGAATATGTGCCGCTCTGCAGGATCACCCTGGGCGCCAGGGCTGCCAGGGAACTGGATACCTCCTACTCAGCCGCCTGTCCCCAGCCTCTGGCACACTTCCTCCTCCTCTGAGACCCTCTGGCTCCCTGAGTCACTGTAATGCATTGCTCAGTCCTCCCCAAGGATCATGTCTACTGCTACCTTAAGGGTAGTTGGTTTCTTGCACTTCTTATTCTATTCAGCAGAGAAAATGAATGGAGATGCCACATGCATGCCCAAAGCAGATGAACCAGGCGAAGCTTCAGCCTTAAAGCTAATTCTATAAGAAAGCTAAGAAAGCAGCTTTTTTTCCTGCCTCTCGAGCTTCCATGCTTTGTTAGCTGCAGGCTGCTGGAACTGCCCCACCCCACACCCTCCTGCATGGATGACAGAAGCACGACTGAGAAACCAAAGGATGGCAGATGTGTTTGCTCTTAATCACAGACGCCAATAGATTGGTCATGCCTGCTGGGGTGCAGCCCTCCCCAGGCTCAGTGCAAAATCACAATTGATTAATGATGTCTGCCATGGACCTGGGAAGGAAACTTGTAGTATATTTTATCTTGTTCCAGCCTCTAGGGGAAGCTCAACCCTCCCCATTAAGGAGAAGAAGGAATTTTCATGCAGATGAAGCACAGGATGCTCAACATTAAGGCTGCCAAGGAAGAGTGGAAGTTTTGGTGGGAGGTTCAAGCAGAGATATAGTTCCATGGGATGGGCTCTTCCTTTCTGCTCTGTAGTGGCTGAGGAAATGAGATAACCCTCTTAGGGGCATCCTGTATCTCAGAAGGCAAGGAAGAGGAGGAGGAAGAAGACGGGGTATGGGTGGCTCTCGGAAAATGAGCCAAAAGAATCTTCCAGACAACATCCCATCTGTCTGGTCAGAAAGAAGCTAAACAACAAGGGCTAAAGCTCTGAGCAGCAACAGCTTGCATTGCCACATTGCCACACCTACCCTCTTGCACAGACAGACCTAGAATCCTATGCAGGAGGGGGGTAGGAATCAGGGGATCATGACCCTTATCTCTCCTCTGTCTTAATGCTGTCAGTGAGGAAGGGTCTTATTGCAAAGAAAGAGAAGGAAAGAAATGGGCATCTTATCTGTGCTGTTGGAGGTGGGGTAAGACTGTATTTTCTAGTTTATGTAGATCATTCAAAAAAACATGGCGTACAACACACCAGCTGGAGAAAGCCTTGTTATGTAACAGTCCAACCACAAAAAAAAAAAAAAAAAAAAAAAACTTCAGCACCACAGTGAACCATAAGCTGGACCTGAATTTGCAAAGCAGCTTCTGTTTTGCTTGTTGGTTGGCTTATCCTTTGCTTTTTGTAAAACAAAAACAATAACAAGAAGGCTGAACTACGTTAACTTTGATATTATCTAATGGCTTTGGCCCTATTCCTACAACCTCCCTGCTTGTCTGTGTCTGAGCAAAAATAAAGTACAAATATGCTATCTGGGGTAGGGAAAAGCGCATGCATTCCCATTATCACATTAGCAGATTAGCTGGACTCCAAGAACAGACCTTGAGAAAGCCGACGCCGGATGTCCACATTTCAACAGGGAGCGGAGAGGATTAGAAAGGTCCTGGCTGGGAGGAAAGAGACTCAGGCGCCTTGGTGTGGGGTCTTCTGGAAACAGGAGCCAGCAAAGGGATAATGGATGGCAGGTGATGTGGGGAAAAGGCACGACTGGCCAGCAGCCCTGAACGGAGAAGCACAGACTTGCTGTCCATTGGCACCTATGACTCCATCTTACTAAAAACCCACAGTCCTGTTCCAGGCGTGTTTCTGCCACATCCCTGAGGAATCCATTGCTATTGAAATTAGCCACTTTTAGGGGAGCCTGTTAAGACTTTAACTTGTTCTTTCTTCATCAGGGACACAATAGCTTTGCTTATGTAAAAATACACACACACACTCTCCAGGAGAATTTGACACAGTGTGATCCCATAGAAAGACCTTCTTTGAGTAGCTGGGGTTTCAACCTGGGGTATTTGGGCTTAGACAGACCCCTGCGAGCTCTGATGGGACCTTTGCTGAGAATTTGCTTAACGTTTTGGCAGGATTTTGTTTTCCATCCATAAGGTATTTCCTACCTTATAAAAGGGAAAATTCTTAGCTTCTGTATTTAGAAACTTAACACCAAAGGAAAAACAAGGCCTTCTACACGTCAAAGACAGTGAAACCCAGAAAACTCTCCTCAGGAGGCATCTTGGCTCTCTGGCCGGCCCGTCAGCAGGGTGTGTGGACCGCGACTTTCTCTCTACCGCGCTGAGCGAGGCACACACAGGAGTTGAAGGCTTGGCCCCCAGGGAGACAAGCAAATTCCCTTCCTTCGACAGCAATGCATCGAGCCCTTTCTATCATCAAGGCATTGTGCTTTCCTAAGGGGGGAAAGAAGTTCCATGAGACAAGGGCCTATTTTCAGAAACATACGCAAATAACTATAGGAAATGAAAGAAGGTGGTAGGAGTTCTAAGATAGGTTTAGAGAGAGGGCTCAGGAGTGTGCGTAGAGGGAGGAATGAGGTTCTAGCTGAGGTAGCCAGAAACAGAGCACATTGAGGAGATGGCAGTGGAGTTAGGGACAGAAGAAGTGACTCCTAGGAGTAGGTTTCCCTCAGAAAGGAGGCAGGAAGGTGAGACGGTGAATAGCACGAGCTCCGGAGCTAGGATGCCTGGATTCCAGTAAGGCTCTACCACTGCTCAACTGTGTGAGACTCTCGAACAAGTTGACCTGTATTTCTGAGCCTCAGTTTTTCTCATCTGTGAATTGGGGCCAATAATATCTGCCTCTTAGGGATAGTTGAAAGGATCAAATGAGGTCATTAATGGAAAGCTCTTGACACAATGCCTGGCATGTAGAAAGTACTCAGAAAAGGTCACTCCACAATGAGCTTTGAAAAAGATGAGGATTTGTGGGGGCCGTGAGCTGTGGCTGGACAGAAAGCCTTGATTGGCCAGTGGGGGAAATGCCACATCAGAGGGACAGGATGAGAAGGTTTGATCTGCTTCCAAAAGTGCCATGCTGAATGAGCTATCTCAGAAGGATCAACTCGCAGGGTCCAAGCAACAGGAAGCAAAGGAAAGCCTCCCACAGGACAAGAACAAGAGGGTCCTTTGGCCCAAACCTCACTGCCACAAAAGCCTCAAGCTGAGATTTTCGCCATCACCTCCGACTGCATTTGTTCATGAGACACAGACAGCTGCTGCCATTTGACGTGAATTTACATAAACATTTAATTCCACTGATGTTTGGGCATTTCTTCCTTTTAAATAAACTAGGAAACATGGAAATGGCTCAGGCTGCACTTGACCTCGGCAAGGCTCTCCTGGCAGGGTCTAGGTAGATCGAGGTCTCAGACCACATCCAGCCAGGGGTGGGGAGGCCCGTCGTCCCCTGTGCTTGCTGATTTACACAACTCACGGTAGAGCCAAACTGTCACTTCTCAGCTCCGTGGCATTCATCACTTTTTCTGGGACAGCCCGCTTTGCTTCTGCTATTTCAGAAAGTTCTGTCAGGCCTTCATGTAGTCCTTCCTGTTCCTGTTTCTTCCCATCTCCCAGGTGCGTTATTGACTCCACTGTCAAAGAACGAAATGCCCAAGGAGCGAAATCTGTCCGTGGCCACCAAATCATTCATTGCCTAGGTGGTGCCTGGTTTTACTCCTCAGTCCTTTTTAAATGTATCCAACCACCTCCTATGTCTATGTAATCTGCCTGGTGAAGGCCAAGTTTTAGAATCTTTTTTTTTTCTGTTATAATGACCAAAATACAGACAGCATTTTTGTCAGGAAAGGCAGTCAGAGGGGTAACCTGGGCTAAAATAGACAACGTTCTGGGATAGGTAGATGGCTTGTGAAGATTATGAGACAGAATATGCAATGGGATTCCCCTAGGATACATGGGATGCAAGGGATGGAAGACACTGCCAGTTGCCTTCCAAATGTCCATTCTCCCCTTGGAGGCAGGAAGCAAGAGATTCCCAGTTGTTAGTTTCCCATCCCCCTATAAGTCTAAGCCCTGGCCAGTGACATGTTAGCCAATGTGCTGTTTGGGATTTCTGGAAAGTCTTCCTTAAAGAAGCTGATTCAGGTGAAATGCACATGTCATCATCCGAGTCCCAACAGCCATCCTGGGCCTTGCAGTGACCTCGAGCATGAAAGTCACACACTATGATGGATGGTAGAGTAGAAAGATAAAAGTTGCCGGACCTTGACGACCATGAAACCACCATGCTAGTCCTGGGCTACATACCTCTGGATTTCTTTTACAAGGGGGAAAAAATACTTGTGTTTTAACCACTGATTTTTCTTTCATATGCAGCTGTCTCTAATTCTAACTAATACAGAAGGTTGTTTATACCCAACCACAGGAGAACAGACAGATCCAAAGCCCATCTCTTCATCTGCCAAATATCTTTGCCAATCTATCCCTCAAAAAATACCTAGTGCCAGCCAGACCCTGAAAGGAGGGGTAAGAAAATGTGGGGACGGATCCAGATGGTGCCTGTCTTCTTGGCAAAGTTCAGCTTTTAAATGCTACTCCTTCCAGAAAAACTTTTGTGTTCCCCAAACCAAATAAAGTCTCTATTTGAATCTCTGTTTAAGCACTTCTACATTATAATCACCTGTCTAGGGGCCAAGAGTATAGAGAGGAAAAGCAGGAAGCCTTGAAGCCTCTCGAAATCTGGCAGAGGGGAAAAGACATGTTAACAAATGATGTCAATATGACATGTGAGTGACAAGCTACAGGTATGTTCAAGAAGATGTGAAAGCTCAGAGAGACATACTTGGCACCGCCTTGGCTGGGCTCTCTTGGGGAGATACCACCAGAGCTCAACTTTGAAGAACTGTAGTCTCTTAGGTCAGATTTCTTAGAAGGAAAGCCTGAGATGTGGATTCTTGTGCATGTGATTTATGGAGGGCGTGACCTTAGAAGAGCCCTGTAGGGGATTGAAGAAAGCTGGAGGGAGCAAGGGAAGAACAAAGACGTGGATCCACTGAAGTCTGGTGTCAGCCTGATCCCACGAGGAGCTCTGGAGTGTGGGTAACCCTGCAGTTAGGTGTCCCTCCTTGAGGCAAGGAGGCTGGGCCCTGGTAACCCCATAGCATTCAGTCAAGGGCTGCTGGCCACCCTTGGGGAGATGCCTGGAGGGCATCATCTCCTGGGCATTTCCCTTCCAGGTGGTTCCCCATCCAAGGGCAAGTCTCTGGAAAAGAGCAGAAGTGGAGCCATTAGCAGCCGATACTCAAAGCAGGTGGCAGGTGGCAGGTGGGTGCACTGGGGTGAGAAGGATCGATTGCCAGATCACAGAAGGTTTTCTCAGCCATGCTATAAGATTCAGAGTCCATCCTGTATCCGTGATAATAATAATGTCAACATGAATAATAATACTGCAATA
This sequence comes from Lepilemur ruficaudatus, assembly GCA_963574885.1. Lineage (NCBI taxonomy): Eukaryota > Metazoa > Chordata > Mammalia > Primates > Lepilemuridae > Lepilemur > Lepilemur ruficaudatus. The sequence goes on from CAUYRT010065661.1 coordinate 47,181, forward strand.
TTTATTTCATGGTTAGTGTATGCTAATGCCTGAGGGGTTTCATTTGTTTTCTTTTTTATCCTTGCAACACCACTATGAAGGGAACGATATGATTAGTTCCATTTTACAGATAAGAAAACTGAGAGTGAAAAAATAATGTAATTTGCCCAAAAGTATACAACCAACACAGCTGGGCCTGGAACACACTGTCTGCACGTGTGCTCATCCCTCCATAATGCAGGTGGTTTCAAGCAAAGGAGCGATACTACCAGATTTGCATTTTAAATATTGCACTGGGTTGGAAGGCTGAGATAGGAGGACCACTTGAGCCCGGGAGTTCCAGTCCAACCTAGGCAACATGGCTTTTTTTTTTTTTTTTTAAAGAAAACTGTCTCTTAAAAAACAAAAAACAAACAAACAAACAAAAAAACATGTATATATCCCCATCCTCACCTTGCTAACTTCTCCCTGACACACACCTCTGGGTGCTTCTGCCCTTGCATTTCTCAGCAGAAAAAAAACAAACAAACAAGCCTGAACCCTCCAGTTCTGGCCACCTGAATCCCATTTCCAGCTGCTGAAGCCCCTCCAGCTAACAACACAACAACTTTCCCTTTCTGTCCCCCACCACTGTCAGGTTCCTTTGACAGATCCTCCCCCACCTCCGGGGGGAGGCAGGCTGGACTCCAACCTCTCACTAACCAGCTGCCAGACCCAACCCAGGCAGATGTGAGCCCGGCTTCTAGCAGCACTGCCTGTCCGGCTGGGCCAGCTTGTTGCTTGGGGTCCTCTACCCAAGCAGAGCAAGAGAGTCTGGGGGGCCTGAGTGGAGAGGACAGAACTCTGAAGGGTGGTCAGAGAACATGTAATGGCCCGGGCTCTGTCCGTCCACTATCAGAAATGCTGCAAAGAGAGCCCCGTGCGTGCACACTCCGGAGCTGCAAAGCAGTCCCTTCCACGGAGGGCAGGTGTGGGGACAAGACATGTAAGGACCATAGAGCTAGATGTACGCTGCTGTCAGTGTGCTCTTTTCCATAGTCTTTTTTTTTTTTTAAGTTTATCTTTTTGGAGAGTGAGGGTGACGGAGAGGATGGGGACCCCCGAGCCACCTTCCCCCATGGTCTTATTTAAAATAAATGAATTGATATCTTAATAAATAAAACAGGGCCCTTGAACATGGGCCAACAACGAAAGCGTGTTGTGGACCAAGGATTAGCATGAATCTAGTTTGTACTCCTAGGTCAGAGAGTCACGTATCTCCATACGTCAAAAATTACTACTTGATGAATGAGTCCCCACAAGGAAAGTGGCTCTTAAGTTATGTCTGCAAGGGGCACAGCAGGGGGGAGAATTCCCTGCCGTGCTGATAACATTTTTTTTCTTCATCTGGGTGCTAGTTACTTGGAAGTGTTCATTTTGTGAAAATACAGTGAGCTCTGACATGCTCACTTGTCTGTATGTATTTGTTTTTTTTAAATAGAAAAGAATGTTAAAAACTTTTAATTACTCTGCTTGCGCTTATGCTCCAGATACGTATCTGAGAGCAGCAAATACTCCAGAACAAGACTGGGAATCCACCCCACAATACTGTCTTTTGGTGAATTTTTTCAGGGAATGGGCTCATAGCCTGCACCATGCTGAATCATTTTGGAGCCAAAGCAAATGGAAAAATCAGTAATACTGATCCTGTCTTTGTTTTAATTTTTGATATTTTATCACTAATTTTTTTCATTAATTTTGATTTTTAGAAGAATATTACATTAAAATAGTATTTATCTTGATTACTGAGCTTTTTGGGGCCCACTTAAATTTTGTACCAGCTTAGTCCTAGTCCTGCTGGTACCCATCAATAGCCCATCATTGAGTTTGGCTCATGAAAACCCAAATCCCTTCTTCCTCATGGAAATTTGGTCCACAATACCAAAGGCCCAAAGGATGACTCTGATCCTGAGACTTTAGTGCTCCTTAATAACAACATTGGCCAGAGGCTCACTGGCTTACAGTTTATAAGGTGCTTTCATATAATCCCATTATCCTCACTGTAAGCTTGTTGGAAGTCCTGAGTAGCAGGATATCAATTTTGCAGGTAAAATATAAGGCTTTGTTTTGGGAGGAAAGTGAGCTTTCCAAGATGATTTTGAGCAGGGACAGTGTATAATTAATCTCTCTGTGACATACAGTGTCTACACAATTTCTTGCTGTTCAAGAGCCAGACAGCATACATCCCTTCAAATCCTGGATCTACCATTTCCCAGATGGCTGTGTTACCGAATGGCAAATTACTGAATTTCTCTCTGCCTCTGTTTTCTCATCTGCAAAATGGACATAAGAATAAGTGATTTGTTATGAAGATTGAATACAGTCATCCATGGAAGGCATTTAGCAGTATGTTTGGCACAGAGTAGGTATTTAATAAATGTTAACTATGATTCTTGCCCATTGGACAGGCTTGAAAATACCCATGGAAAGAAATAGAATGCCACCACAGGCTGCCAGGATCAACTTTTGCCATGAGGCACCTTTCAACTGTTATCAAATCACCTTTCAAAGGAATCTGCTATCAGAAAAATTATCTGAATCCTGGAAATAGGCAAAAAAGATTACTGAGTGTTTTTGCATTGTAATGCTGGACATGACTTTCTATTTCCCTAGTCTAGTGACTTTCTGTCTCTTTTTTATAACTCTATAAGGGCAAAGGTTGACTCATAGAATTCTGTCAAGTCCCAATGCAAATAATTTCAGCCTAGGGGAGCAAATTCCCCATGGATTGCAATGTATAGTAAATTGAATATATATATTTTGTATACACACAGACACACATATATGTGTGTGTGTTTGTATATATACATATATTAACATATGTGTGTGTGTGTGTGTGTACCCTCAGCTTCTCAAATGTTTTTTGGACAGGTTTTAACATATTATTGCTTCTCTAATTAATGAATGAGTTGAATAAAATCTTTGACATACATTCCTTTGGTAATTGCATGTCTTTTTTTGCTTTGTTTTTAGAGTCATGTTTCTTTAACCTTTTGAAAAGCATATTTTAACACCATGCACAAAGGCAAGGCTTTCTCTGGGGACCCAAATGAGGCCTTTAAGGAAGTCATGGGATTCCTGGCTGAACAAAAACATCACAGCAACCCCGTTCAGGTTGAGCTGGTCACTGAGCAGCCTTGAACGTGGCCCCCTGCCTCACATGGCATTCAAACTTTAGGACTTCACTCCCAAGCTGGGCACGCGAAGCCACCAAGGAGCTTTCCTTTCCTGACTCCAGCAGAGGGTCCAGGTCAGAGGGAGGCTGGATCAGCTCCCCGGGGTTTACCAATTATTTGGCCAAGTGCAGAGATAACATTCTGTGCAAATTTCCTCGCATTGTTCTGCCTGGCTCTAGGTGCTCCCAGATGGAATATTCTAGAGATCAGTTATGGGAAAAGGATAAAGTCCTTGGGTCTCCCCACACACACATTCCAGTGATTCCCACCACTACCTCCCCCACTCAGGGTACATGTGACCTCATCTCACCTTCTCATGCTGCTACTTTCTGGCAAAGGCTAGAATTAGAAAGTTTTTTACCATCTTCAGAATCCCAGTGGAAATCCTCCCTTCCTGGGGTCAGAATCAAATTTTAGCATTGCCCAGTGGTGCTCGTGGTGACAGGCAGCTGTTTTGAGTACTACCTTCCTGGTGCCCAGAAGTGAGCGTTAAAGGGGTGGGTATATATTCTGGTACCCTCTTCCCTCTGCTGGGGTGCTGGGGTCACAATAGACCCTGATTGTTCTTGGAGTTTATGTGCTAGTGGATAAAGAGGAATACAATAAATCACTAAATAAATGAGTGAACAAATAATATAATCACAGATCGTGGTGGGTGTGCTATGAACTAAGTAACAGGGTGGTAGAGTGTCTTCTCTAGATACGGTTGTTAAGGAAGAGTCCTCCAAGAAGGAGGCATCTGAGCTGAGACCTAGAGAATGAGAAGACCAGGTTTGGGAAGAGTGGAGGGAGGAGAGTCGCAAACAGAGAGCCTAGCACCTACAGTAGTCCTGAGATGTGAAAGGTCTGGTGTGCTTGAGGAGTACTTGGGGGTAGTCAGCCCCCAGGATGGCCCCCCAAAGATTCTCACCTCCTGATACTCATGCCTTTGTGCAGTCCCCTCCCACGTCGGATAGGGCTGATTCGTGTAACTAATAAGATATTACAAAAGTGAAGGAATGCAACTTCCTAGCCTACGTCATAAAAGGCATTGCAGAATTTGTCTCCCTCTCTCGAATCACTCAATTTATGGGAAGTGAGCCACCACGTTGTGAGGACACTCAAGCAGCTCTGTGGAGCAATCCACATGGCAAGGAACTGAGGCCTCCTGCCAATAGCCACATGAATGAACCATCTTGGAAACAGATCCTCCAGCCTCAGCGAAGCCTCCAGGTGACTGTGGCCCGCTGAGGCTGACATCTCGACTACAGTCTCATGAGATTCCATGAGCCAGAACCACCCAGCTAAGTCTCAATTCCTGACCCACAGAAACGATGAGACATTAAATGTTTGTTGCCATCATTTATGTTAGTCCAGGGTAATTTGTTACACAGCCATAGATAACTAATACAACCACCCAAATGTGAGGAACCAGGCAAAGTGGTGGAAGATGATGCTAGAGAAGTTTCCAGTAGCCAGATGACATGGCCACTTGGGGGTTACCGTGGGAGTTTGGATTTTATTCCAAGTTTGATGGAAGCTTAATGTACAGTTTAAGGAGGGGAGTGCCATTATCTAATTTACATTTCATAAAGACTATCACAATGTGGAGAATGAATTTTAGAGGGATAAGAGTAGAAACAAGAAGACCAGTTGGGAAACTATTGCATTAGTCCAGGATGTCCAGAAAGGTGATTTGGACTAGGTAGGTAACAGCACAGATGGAGAGAAGGGAGTGCAAGGTGGCGCCATCTACTGACTTGAAGAAGACAAGGAGCTTTGGAGGTAGAGAACCAAAAAGGAAAGAGTGTCCCAGCTCCTATTACATTCGGAAGTTTCTGGTACAATGTGGGCAGAATTATACAGAAAGGGCATTAATCAACCCGGTTTTATTTAGCAGTCCTCTTCAGCTACAAAAACCTTTGCCTTTTGGAAGATTTGTTTGCTTTTCACACACTGCAGCTAAATGTGGCAGCTGAGAGTCTGTTTGGGGTGGTTTTTGCATTTGCACACTTAGCAGGCATTTTACCACGTTTTCCTCTCAGAATCCTGGCGATTTACTCATCTATAAAAGATGCGATCTTGTGCCTTGCTCCCATAGCCTCCTCTTCCGACAGCATGACATAATTCTTCGCTTTGATTTCCTTTGTTTCTACTGCCTTGTTTGGGTTTCTTTACTTGTTTGCATTAAAGATTGAATTGTTTAAAAATTTAGTATCATTTTTTTAATTCAACAGCAGAGTCTTAATTGTGCTTTGTGTCATGGATTAATGAGAGCAAATAAACAGCCATAGTATGTGGAGAAATAGATAAAGGGGAATGCTTTGTTAGACTAAGTTAATAGTTAAAGTAGTTTTTGTCCATTTTAATGAGAGTTGGTGGCTGTTTTTATCAATTTTTTTTAAGTAGAATAGAGGTCCATTTGAAGGCTTGAGATGCAAATAATTTTCCTCACTGAAAGTAATACAGTAGCGTGTTTCAGCCTCGGATGATTTGCACTATTATGAGGGATTTTCAGAAAAGAATTGCTCTTATAAAGTGGAGAGCTGTATTGGCTGTCAGAGGGGCTCAGTAAAGCCAGCCTGGGAGGCCAGATCCCCTAGTGGCAGAGCTAGGACCAGCTGTGCTCCCTACTTCACATGGAAGATGCCAGAATAAGTCACAAAATATTGAGCCTCATGACAGCTGTGCCTTGTTAGCCATGACATCCCTAGACTATAAGTTCCCAGGAGCTTACAGTGACAAGGAGTGGGGCTTATTACAATGGATCTTTCCAAGCACAGTGACAACAAACGCCAGCTGTTAGCATTCAAAAGGAGAGGAAAAGTTGTATATATGGGTGCAAATGTAGAGATGGAGGACACAGATATCTAAGAACGGAAAGAAGACTAAAGGAATTATATCCAAACATTGACAAAGGTTATCTCTGTGTAGTGAGACAGCACATTTTTTATTTTTTGCTTTTCAATATTCTTTACAATGAACATTCATTCATTCAACGAATTTTTTTTTGCATGCTTACCACATATTAGGCCCTGTGCTGGGCTCTGGGGATATAAAGGTGAAACAGACACAGTACCAGCCCCCGCACTGACATCCCACGTGGGAGACACAGAAATACAAAGGCAAGATGCACCGCACAACTTCAGGGCCATCTCAGCATCATGTATACCATAGATTTGTATATTTAGCATGACAGTTTTCCTGCAGATATAGTGTAGGGTCTCAAAAAAGGGATGTCTTTTTTAAATTCACACAAAACAGTCATATGGGATAGCCATGGCCTTGAATAATTCAATATGACAAGTGCATTGACAAGGAAACAAAAGGTATCATGTGAGCACACCTGAGGGTAGTCTTTGGCAATAAGGGAAGATTTTCCATAGGAGGTGACATTTAAACCAAACCTTAAAGGCAGGAATCACTTTTGCCTTTAAAGAGTTTTAAAATTAGTATTAGCTGTTATTGGATGATCACCTATTGAATATTGAATGTGAATGAATGAATCAATGAATACATATATGAAAAAATTTATATAAGATAAAAAACAGAAAGATCAATGATTAGGCCACTCTACCACCAATTCATGGAAAAACAATAGTTAACTCTGAGTCCTGAGTTGTTCCTTTGGGCTCTTGCTGCTCAAAGTGTGGTCCATGGACCAGAGCACTAGCATCACCTAGAACTTGTAAGAAATGCAGAATCTCAGGCTCCAGCCAAGACCCACCAAATCAGAATCAGTATATTAGCACAGATTTGGGTGCACATTGAAGTTTAAGAGGCACTACACTGTGATTCACAGTCTCAGCTGCTTATTACTATCACCTGGGAACTTACGCAAAGTCAGCTGCCCAGCGTAGGTTGGTGATTAAAAGCACAGGTCCCAGATCTAATTTCCAGGTTCCCTGGCTGATTAACTGTGTGACCTCAGGCAGGGTCCATGACCTTTTGGTGCCTCGGTTTCTTCATCTAGGTGGTAGGCAGCTGCTGACATGGTTCCTGATCACTCCTGTCTCCTGGTATTTCATACCTTTATGTCATCCCTTCCCCTTGAGTGTGGACTGGCCCTAGTAACTTGCTTCTAATGGATAGAATACAGCAAGAGCAATAGGGTGTTGTCTTAATCAGTTTGTGCTGCTGTAACAAAATTTCATAGACTGGATAATTTGTAAATAATAGATAATTATTTCTCACAGTTCTGAAGACTGGGAAGTCCAAGATCAATGCACTGGCAAATTTGGTATCTGTGAGAGCTGCTTTCTCTGCTTTCAAGATGATGCCTTATTCCAGCATCCTCTAGAGGGGAGGAATGCTGTGTCTTCACGTGGCAGAAGGAACAGAAGGGCAAAGAAGGCTCCCTTCAACCTCAAGCCCTTTTATAAGGATGCTAACCCCATTCATGACTAGTCACCGCCCAAAAGCCACACCTCTTAATACTGTTGCACTGGGGATTAAGTTTCAACATGAATTTTGGAGGGGACACCATCATTTGAACCATAGCAGGTATCATTTCCAAGATTAGTTACAAAAGACCATGATTTCCTTCTTGCTAACAGTCTCTGGCTCTTCTCACTTGCTCACCCTGACGAAGCAAGCCGCCTGGCTGTCAGCTGCCCTATGGGGGTACCCAGGGTCCTGAGTCCAACAGCCAAGCAGCTTAGCTTGAAAGTGACTCCCCCTGAATCCAGCCCTGAGATGAACGCAGTCCAGGCTGACACCTTGATTACAGACTTAGGGGAGACTGTGAGCCTCAGGACCAGCTAAGCCACGTCTGAATGCTTGACCCACAATGCTTATAAAAATGGAAAGAAAAGAAATATTGGTTGTTTTGGTGACACAGTAATAGATAACTATAGTAATACAATCTATAAAATGGCAATGATAGTAGCATTCACTGCACACAGTTATTGCAAGATTAAATAATTCACATAAAGTGCTCAGAATAGGGCCTGACATATACAAGGCATTATATACATTGTGCTATTAGACATTATTAGAAAGCATTGATGTCCTTGGGATCTGCTGAAGAACAGAGGTTCTTTCTCTACCACTAAATGGCCCGGCCTCCTCTGCTTCTTCAAAGCTTCCTTCTCTACCTTCCTTGTCATTTAACTTTCACCAGTTATGATGCCTAGTTGGCATCATTATGTCTACTCCTTGTTGTTCCTCCTCACCCAGATAAAACAAACAACAAAAAAAAAGCTATTTCTAATCTGCTATAGATTGGGAGACCTGATAAATCAATAAATTATGACTATTTCTAAATTAAAAGTAAAGAGGCTCTGATTTAGGATAAATTACCTATTACAGTTTAATTACAATTAAAGATTCTTTTTTTAATACAACAGGTTTGTTACCATTCTTTTTGGCGCCCAAAAGCCTTGTTGCTTTCAGTTTCTCAACCCTGTTCTGGTCATTTGAGGTCCCCAGATTTAGGAGACATCTCTGAATTCTACCATGGGACGAGTTCATTCCACACGAACTGTGCAGTCCATCACACCTCTGGTTTTGGTCATCCCTTAGCTCAGTTCTCCTTTGCCCTATCCAGGGTTTGTTTCTATTAACCAACTGTTTATGTCAGTTATATCATTTGTTTTTAATCCCTCTGTTTAATCAAGTTCAGTGTCTGTCATTTGCTATCAAGAATCTTCACCTATACAGAGATTAAGGGAGTCTTCCTTGAGGAAAAAGAAGATTAAACTGAGACCTAGAGGATAAGTTGGATGTAAATATGTGCAAGAGAAGAGTGGGTATTAGAAGATGGTTTAAAGGCAGAAGGATTTGTATGAATTCCCCAAGGCAGGAGAGAGCAAGGCAAGTTTGAGAAACAGAAGTCAGTGTGTCTGGGCTAGATCACCCTGGCCACAGAAAATGCCCTGAGTGTGGCAGGGGCCAAAGAACACTGGCCTGGCTCACTGGTTAGGAGTTTGAGTTTCAGTCCAAGAGCACAGGCATGACACCAACAGGTTTTAGGCAGGCGGGTTGGCAAACTACAGCCCCTTAGCCAAATCTGGCCGTTGGTCTATATTGGTAAACAAATGTTTATGAGCCGTAGCCACCTCCATTCATTTACATATCATCTGAGGCTCCTTTCATGCTATAATGGCAGAGTTGAGTAAGTATAGCAGAGACCACACAGCCTGCAAAGCCTAAAATGTTTACTGTCTGACCCGCTATAGAGCAAGTTGCCAACTCTTACTTTAAGTTCATTGGTTCCACGATCAGACCTGCCTTCTACGCAGATTCCGGCTTCTGGTGGAGAACGTGCTGACATGGGGCAGATGTATTGCCCCTTTTCCTGAGGGCTGGGTGGAGCTCAGGGAACTACCCTCGTGTAATAAAGAGGGGGGAAGACAGAGGCAAGGCTGTGGTCTGGATCATCCACAGACAGGTAAATCAGATCCTACAGCAGCTGGTTACATGTTTAATAAGCAAAGGGCATCTTGCAGAATAAGAGAGATGATCTACAGACGTATTTTTTCCCTTTCGTTGATAGATCAGAAAATGTGGTGGCAAGTTAAGTACCCAAAAAAACCTAGGCTGCATTAGTGGTAAAAAAAACAAACAAACAAAGCAAGAACAACAAGCTTTCCTCCAGGCCTCCACGCTTGTCCTTCCAGGTTCCTGTGTGGTCACCTGCCCCAGGATGACCTAGTGCGAATCAGAGGATGCTGTTCTCATGTGATCAAAGGAAGGGTAGTCACAAGGACATGAAAAGACGACATTGGTCCCAAAATGCACAGTTGCATGCATCCTTCTTGGGTTTACTTAAGAACAGTATTTGCTTTAAAAACAAAAACTAAAAAACAATTATTCCTATTCTCTAACTTTGGGGGCGGTGAGGGTGAGACAGAAAACGCGAAGCCAAGAGTTGTTTCTTCAGGACAGCTGGCAGAGACCCAAAGTACAAAGTTGTCTACAAACTCCTGGATCAGTGTGAGACTTGAAAGAGAACTATGTGTTGGCAACGCGGGCCTGCCAGAGCGGAACTGAAACCATACCTCCACCTCATGCAGACATCCTCCGCTGGGAAGATGTTCTTATAAATCCTGGCCTTGGAGCCCATCTCATCGGCAGCTCCCCTCCCGGTTCCTCCTTCCCTTTCACTCCCCAAAGCAGAGAAACGTAATAAAAACAGGAGGAACGCATCTCTCCAGAGCTTCTCAGGGCTGAAAGAAGGGACTCGAAAACACACAGAGGAGAACATGAGCCCTCTGGTCTCCAGTGGTCAGCTTCCAGGAGACTCTGCCCTTGTGGCCCATTTGGTCTGGGCCACACTGTGTGTTGCCGCGTCCCGGTAGCAGCAGGAGACCCCGGACCCGGCTGCTCTCTACCTGGGCTGCTTTTCCCAGGTCGCAGCACAGGAATTCCAGGTTGATTTATGAAAATCTGACCTCCATGCAGAGAAACTCCCAAATTAGCCCAGAGGGAACGCAAATGACTACGGCCCGATTCCTGTCCTTGCATTGAAGCCAAGGAAGAATCACAGCCACAGACGGAGAAGAAGGAGTGTTTTGCTCTGGGACAGATCCCACTGTTCCACTGGGAGGCCCTGGTCCTCGCGGACCCACACAATTTGACTCGACTCTCCCAGTTTCTCCCTTGTCACTCCCTACACAGACATTGTCAGAGGGACTTTGTCCCCTGCTCACCCATGGATACTCCAGCTAGAATGTACTTCTCCCTCATCTGGTCCCTCCACATCCAGGAGTGAAAAGCAGGAAGCACCAACACACCTGGAGAGAGGAAAAGTCCAGACACAAAGCTGGAACAGTTTTTAATCCACCAGGCAACCAGAAATTTCACTTGGTAAATACAGTGGGATAGCTTTTTGCCAAAGCATGTTTGCCCCGTGTGCTCTCTCAAAAGGAACATACTGCTAAGTCTTTTTCTGAGTCTACTATACATATAAATACATATATTTACATATATATATATCTTCTCCCTGGTAATATCATTCTGCCACAAAAGCACCAAAAAAAGGGGTTGTTTCTAAAATGTAGCTGTGAAGTCAAGATTCAGAACTATGTTTTAGTTCGCTCCAGGGTTCAAGGATAAATTGACTTACTACATAAAAATTAAATCTTAGTTGTGAAGACCCAGGGGATAAGCTATTTGGATCCTCTTCACCAAAAAGGAAAATAAAGATTCCAGAAAATTTTTGTCAACTATCTATGTATTTCTCCAACCAAACTTTCTATGACATCTGTTAACATCCTGTTTGGAGTTCTGGTTAAAGTTCACTTGAGAAAAACTAAAATAAATGTATAACATTAGCCCTAGATTAGCAACGCTAAAGGTCAATAATCAACATTACTGTAAACAAGTGCCTAGAACTTCTTTGGTGATCATTTGTAAGCGTCTCTCCCTCCCTCCATCTCGAAATGCACTTTTCTCTTGACTTCCACTTCCTGGTGCTCCTTCTACCATTCCTGCCTCTTTCCTCACTCTACTTTGTAGACTCGTCCACCACGACCCAACCATTAAGTGATGGAGTTTTCCCAGACCCCGCTCTGGGCCCTCTATCTTCTCGCTCTCTATTCTCTCTTGGGGAAATGGCATGCAGGCTCCAGGGTTTAGATGACATCTCTAAATTGACAGCACCTGCAGTGGATTGCATAGTGGTGCCAAAAGATGTGTCTAGGTTCTAACTAGTGCCTATGAATGTGACCTTATTTGAAATAGGCTCTCTGTAGATGTAATTAAGTTATAAAGATCTCGAGATGAAATTATCCTAGATTGGGCCCTAAATCCAATGATGAGTGTTCTTACAAGAGAAAGAAAAGGGGAAGATACAGACACACACGAGAGCAAGGCCACGTGGAGGTGAAGGCAGTACGTGAGAGTTACGCAGCCCCAAGCCACAGAGCGCCAAGGGTGACTGGCAGGCAACAGAAGCTAGAAGAGCGGCGTGGGATGGTTTTTCTCTCAGAGCCTCCGGAGGGAATCAACCAGCCATCTCTGCTGACACCTTGATTTCGGACTGCTGGCCTCCAGAACTGTGAGAGAATAAGCTTCTGTTGTTTTAAGCTGCCAGGTTTGTGGCAATTTGTTATGGAGACCTAGGGATCTAATACAGCAACCAAATGGGCATCAAAACTCTCTGATCTCTGAGTTCCAGACAAATACCTAAAACAGCCAATGTCACCTCACAGAGGAAACAAAACTCATCGTGTCTCTGATTTAATCCAACGTCTTATCCACCCAAGCCCATACCTCAGCCTGGTCTCCTTCTGTGTTCCCAGCACAATGGATATATCAATATCCAACTAGTTCCATGAGCCAGTGTCCTGGGTGTCATCCATGATGCTATCCTCTGCCTTCTCCCCATAATCGATCACCAAATCCAGGCAATTTTATACCCTAAATACCTCTTACGTCCAGCCACTTATGTCTATTTTTACTATCACCCTTTGGTTCAGTAAGTCATTAGCTCTTGCCTGGACTGTTGCAGTAGCCTCCTAACCAGTCTCCTTGCTTCAAGTCTTGCCTACTACAATGAATCCTCAGCCCAGCAGCTAGAGTGATCTTAAAACATAAATCAAGTCACATCAGGGTCCTGCTAAAGCTCTTCAGTTGCTTCACGTGGTCCAGTTCTCCCCAGGCCTACCAGGCCCCCCATTGCCTGACTCCCAACTGCTTTCCAGCCTTGTCAGACACCATTTCCCCCAGTTCCCCGAGCTCCCAGCATGCTGGCACTTTTTTTTCCCCAGAAACCCCTGTAATGTAGCAATTAAGAACAGGACCTCTGCAGTCAGACACCCTGCAATTCATATCCTCACTTGGCCTCTTCTAGCTGTGTGACTTTGAGCAACTTACTCAGTCTTCGTATGTAGGTTAGGGGTTGGGATGGGAGAGCTGTGGGGTCCATTTCTTCCTCTGGAAAATGGTGATAACAATAATTCATACTTTACAGAACTGTTGCTAAGTATTATAATAAACGACCTGATTCACATAAGTTGTTTAGTACAGCATCAGCTATGTTCTTAAATATCAACATTACCAGCGTCTAACAACTTTGCCCTCTCCCACCACAAGGGATACCCTACATCCACATATATCTGCACTTTTCACCTAATTTATTCCTCTTCCTCCTTCAGACATGATCTCTGATGCCCTCAGGGATTCCCCAACCATCAGCCTGGTTTAGGGTTCTCTCCTGTAGAGTTGCAGGGTCCCATGTACCCTTCATTCTTTGTACTTATCACAGTAAGACCTAAGTCTTACCACGGACAAGTTTTATGTTGCCAAAGCAATCCTTTATCCGTGTGGTCTCCAGCTCCTGGGCCACAGTCTATGGCCTATTAGGAACCAGGCCACACAGCAGGAGGTGAGCAGCCAGCAAATGAGCAAAGCTTCATCTGTATTTATAGCCGCTCCCCATTGCCCACATCACCGCCTGAGGTCCACCTCCCGTCAGATCAGCAGCGGTGAGTTATATTAATATAATTATTTCATTATGTATCACCATGTAATAATAATAAAAATAAAGTACACAATAAAGGTAATATGCTTGAATCATCCTGAAACCATCCCCCGCTTCCCCAGTCCATGGAAAAATTATCTTCCATAAAACCAGTCCCTGATCCCTTGGGGACCGTGGCTTCATCCAACATTGAAAGCATTCAAACCCTGGAATTCCTTCTAATGAAACTTTTATGACCATTTATTTTTAAATGGTATTGTAAACATATTGAGGACAATTTGCAAAGTGAGTGATAATGGAGTGACTCTCTAGGCAGCTAATGGCTAGTTGAAGATGCTGTAGCAGCTCACTCTTCACAACGTAAACAGGAGGCCTGGTCATAATGGACAGATCAAAAGTGACTCTGTCAGAAGTATTTCACTATGACAATCTCACAATAGACTTTAGATCTCATACAAATGAACAAGGGATGGCACGGATGTACTGGGTGAGAGAGAAATTTGAAAACGCAGGGCAAATGCAAATAGATAATGTGAATAGATTGCATCCAACAGCTTAAACATCTTCTTCAAGTTCTGCAGAGCCTCATCTGCAGATTTTCATCCAAACTCTACTCTCAGCTGGTTGTCTAACAATGCCAGCAGACACCCTAATGACAAAATGGCAATAATGTTATGCACTCTCCCTGAGAGGGGGGATGGGGTTTTTATTTCTGTATCCCTGACATCTAGTTTAGGGCCAATCTCATAGGAACTGCTCAATAAGTGCTTATCAATAAAATGAATCAATGTTTTTGGATACCAGTCAAAACACAGCTGTTCCCAAAGAGAGCCCTCAGGAAGTACTGCCACTCGACAAGAGTTTAACCTGAGCGCTTGAGACTGTATGGAATACTCTAATTCCTATGTGGTGTCTTGGGCCCCAGGAGCCAAGCTCCCTGATTTACCTCTGTGGAGTCTCCCCTCCCGCACTCTTACTCTCGGTGCTTTGGGTGGACCCTAAGGATGGGTGTTCAATCGCTGGCGACAATACTAGATATGTGACCCAATCCTGGTCAATCAAAACATCACATCACAATTGGTTCTGGACATTGCAATTGGTTCTGAGATGGGCATGTAATCCGAGCTGTGGCAATCAATTCAATTGGAGCCAATGCTGAGTCCTTTTTTGAACAACCAGAAAGAGTTGGTGACAAATAGACCCTTTCCCACCAGTCTTGAGAAGTGAGCTTGTAAGCCAGAAATGTCCTGAGGCCATCGTAGGGGAGGGCCTCTGAGAATGAAGTCAGCCTAGAGGAAACAGAACTAAGAGAAGGAGAAATGTCACGTCTTCATGACATTTTTGAAGCCCCTGGATCTAGCTATACCTGAACTCACCTTACCACTGGACTTTTGCTGTATGACCCCATAAAGTCTTTTTTTTACTTAAACTAGTTTGCATTGGGTTTTCTATCAATTGCAGCAAAGAAGGCCCTGACTAATACTCTATCTTTTGAAAACAACTGAATTTTTTGATGCTTTTAACTTGAGAATTCCAACTTAAATACACTATACTGAGTAATTAATGATACAAGTCTCAGGACACAGAAGCAGGAGCTACAAAGGCCACAAGAGTACCATGTAAAGATCTAGACAGCTCTACAGTGTGAGAACTATAGTGACATCTGTAAAACTTCTACGGACTCAAATGGTTAAAGTTAATTATATCTGAAATTATACTTTTGGACAGAAGTCACATTTAACTGGAATTAGAATTCATACAGTCACCCCTGCTTCCATTGTAATACCAAATTAGTTCCCATTAATTGGCCCCTATTTATTTTCCATCACTTGTTGCTGTTAGATGTTTGTGCTGGCATCTCAGTCAGGAAGAGGTTAGCTGGGCCTAATTGCTCAGACTGCATTTAACAGACAGCCTGTGCTATCAGATAGCTCTGGAAAGAAGACAATAGGCTTAACATGCAACTCCAGGAATGTCAGGTATGTAGTCATAAAATCTAATAATTTCAGGGCAGGGAGAGCCTTAGATGAGCCGCTAACCTTTCCTGGGGCTCAAAACAGTAAATGTCCCCAGTGCTAAGCTCATTTCTAACTGTTAAAAGACATTTTCTTAAAGGGAAAAAATCATGAATGTCATACGAATACAAATGAACTGGTCAAAGATTTTATTTTATTCACCAATTGATGAGGGAGTCCTAAGGTGTTAAACTGGTTCAAAGGAGAATTCAAAGAGCAGGCACATATGCAGGCAAACAGAAATGCCCAGCAATGCTGAAATGCATTTGTTAATAGATGCAAGACTGGCTTCCCCTACCAAGCATTCATTTGCATTGACCATGGATAAGAAAATGTACCTGTACATTACTGATTTGTGTTTTTTTCAATTTACAGAGCTATAAAATAGCTCAAAGACAATGAAAGGTGCAGACCACTATGAAATTTAAGAACTCAAAGTTGAGAACTAGATAGCACCCAGCATTCCATATGAGTAATCCCTTTCTCTCCTTGCCATTCAAATATTTTTACAATTTTTCCCCAGTATATTATGTCCACACTAACCAAAATATATTACACGTTATTTGAGCATTTTTGTGGTTTTGGAAAAAAAAATCACTGAGCCTCAGTTTCTTCATTTTGAAAAGAAGGAAATTGTAATTATTCATTTTGTGGGGTGTGGTGGAGATAAAGCAATAATGTCTGGTAAATGCCCTAGAACCACACACCCAGCACCTAGTAGTTTAGGGGGAAATTTGTGCTTCAGTGGAAAACTATTAATATGAATTGTCTACAGTATGCCCTTCCAGGTCGTCTGATTCTGATTCCATGGGGACTCTGTAACTTTACTACTGCCTAATAAAGTTACAGTCATTATCTAAGTGCTGTAGTAATTTCAGTACTTACATATAGTAATTCTGTCTAAAGGCATGCGACTAAATTCTGTCTGTTGGCTGGATAACCTGTTCCCATCCCACCCCCCACCCCCGGATAAAAACCTGATTTTTAGTCATTTGCATATTCATTTCATTATTTCTGATCTATAAAAGTCTCTGTGGTTTGACTTCTTTAAACCAATTGTAACATCTGTCAAAAGTTGGCTCCACAAATATCACTAATACGACCTCTTGATAAGACAAAGCTGAGTTTGTGGCAAAGAAGGACACCCCCACCACCCCCCTGCAAAGCTGTGGCCACATCTTAGAGGAAGGAGGGTAAAGTTAGAATTGATTCAGAATTGGAAGTTTGATTTAAGGTGGGTTTTCAAAGCAGAGGTTTGATTAGGATTGGGTAAGCCTTGTGGTACAAACAGTTCAGAATTGGTGAAACCAGCAAGGTGAGAGCTTCGAAGCAAGGGATTCAAAGAATCTTCAGGAAGTTCTGGTAATAAATACCTACCTGGGCAGCAGACTCCAGGAAGAAAAAGGTCACGCTAATGAAGACAGAGGAATAGCACAAAGTCATGCTCATGTGGAAAGCAAGGTGTGGTTTGGCTCTAAATCCCCAGGCTGAGGATAGGAGGTTTCTGCTCTCAGCCCCTGTTGAAGCCATTCTATAGCCTGAGTTGAAGTTAGACCACCGATATCTCAGGGTATTATCAATCCAGACCCTTACTACTGTTTGAGGTGTCACAATTGCGTGTCAAGCTTCCATCCAAGTTTCTCGTGGTGGTTGTTTCAACCTCTGTAAGTGTCAGATTTTCCAGTTCTTTCTACCTTCCCTAGGCTAGACCATGTGATGGGATTTGGTGGAAAGCAGCTCAGGGGCAGCATTTCTCACTTGGAGATCATACTTATAAACACAGCCACACAGACAAATACCAAATGAAGGATTATGATCAATTTGTTGTTCATTTCTCAGCCAGGAGCCAAGGATACTCAGATTAAACAAAGAGAACAGATCCCAGGAAAAGAAAAGAATATTTATCTGAGGAATGCAAGTTCTTTTCATTATCAGTCCCTGAGAGACATTAAAATAAAACAGCAATCACTTCCTACTGTCCCCTTTGAGCTATGCCTACACTTCTTAAAACTTAAATGTTCAACATCTCTAATTATTAGAGAAATGCAAATCAAAACAACAATGAGGGCCGGGCGCGGTGGCTCACGCCTGTAATCCTAGCACTCTGGGAGGCCGAGGCGGGCGGATCGCTCAAGGTCAAGAGTTCGAAACCAGCCTGAGCAAGAATGAGACCCCGTCTCTACTATAAATAGAAAGAAAGAAATTAATTGGCCAACTAAAGATATATATAGAAAAAAATTAGCTGGGCATGGTGGCGCGTGCCTGTAGTCCCAGCTACTCGGGAGGCTAAGGCAGGAGGAGGATCGCTTGAGCCCAGGAGTTTGAGGTTGCTGTGAGCTAAGCTGATGCCACGGCACTCAGTCTAGCCTGGGCAACAGAGTGAGACTCTGTCTCAAAAAAAA
>CAUYRT010065663.1:0-17541 GCA_963574885.1 Lepilemur ruficaudatus
AAGCTTGTGGGTACAGCCCATGAGGATCACAGCCAGGGGCACGGGGCAGGCTGGGGCACGGCACAGGCGGGTCTCAAGGGACTCATGAAAGACATCAGCGTTTCTTGCATCTTGGATTCTAAACCAGAAGTCTAATTATAATTTTGGGTTTCCTATTGCTTCTTTCAGTTCTTTCAGTTTCTGCCTTTTGCATTTTGAAGCCCTGTTGTTAGATGCATACATGTTCAGGATTGTTATGTCTTTGGGGTAAATTGATCCATTTATCATGCTGTATTGTCCCTCAATATCCCCAGAAATCTCCCTTCTCTTCTGTTTACTTTGTCTGATATTACTATAGCCACACTTTCGTTAGTGTTAATGTGGAAAACATTTTTGTATATTTTTATTTTACTCTATGTATGTCCTTATATTAATATTTGAGCAACCTTGAAAAAAATATCTTGCAGATTCTTCGTAGGCAGCATGTAGTTGACAATTTTTTGACCCAATCTGAGAATATTTGTCTTTAATTAGTATGTTTAGCCGTCTGTCTTTCTTGTAATTGTTACTATGTTTGCATCTACCAACTTTCTCATGTTTTCTACTTGTTCCTCCAGTTCTCATATTTTCCCATCTGCTTTCGGCTCAAGATATGAGGTCTGAATTTTATCTCCATTATTAACTCATTATTTATACCTCTTAAAAATACTTTTTTTGGTTGTCCTAGATTTTATAACGTATGTCTTCAATGTGCTACAATATATCTTCAAATAATCATAGACCGCTCCACATACACCATGACGATCTTACAACACACTGTTTCTAATTTCTCTCTGTAGTCCTAGGTGGTACTGTCACACATTCTGCTTTTACATGTCACAATACATAGCTACTATCTTTGCTCTAGATGGTTATCATTTAGACATTAGAAAACTAGAAAAATCAACTTTAACCATGTTCTGGATTCTTTTCCAAGATTCTAACTGCTATCCTATTTCTTCTCCCTGAAGATCTGCTGGTGTTAAATTCTTTCATCTTATGTATTTCTTTTGGAGTCTTTATTTTGACTTCATTTTTGATGGATAGTTTGGCTGGGTATGAAATTCCAGGTTAACTGTTTCTTTTTCTTCCCCAGATGGCACAAAACTGACTTCTGGCTGACACGGTCCCCATCCCGCCTTGACCATCAGTGGGTCCTGGGTGCTGATTCTGAGGGGCAGAGCTCTCTCACTAAGCCTGACCTCCTTCGTCCTGCAGACAATCTCACCCTTGTGCCTTCGGTGGATCTTTTTTGAGAGTTTCCTGCCTTCTTCTGAGACCTCTACTGGTATTGATATAGGATCAAGGGCCCAGGATGCCTTCCTCCTTCTCCCCCAGAGTAGATTTCTTTTTACTTTCATTTTTCCTCTAGCCATAGTGAGTCTTTACTTGTATCTGAAGGCAACGGAGTTTGCTATTATTTCCTATTTAGGAGATTTTTGCCTACCTCAAAGTAGTGAAAATATTCTCCTGTTTTCTTCTAGAAGTTGTATTTTTATACTTGAAAGTCAATAAACTACCTTGAATAACATTTTTGGTGGCTTGCTAACTTTTGTTCTAACTAACTTTCTTGAGGAGCAGGCAGAATGGTAGTGTTCCTACAGGTGTCTCTTAAACTGCGTAAAACATTGTTTTCAAGAAAAGACATTTGCTGCCAGATTAGTCATGTATGTTATGACAGAAAAGTTAAGGTTACTGTTTTAGACAATATGAAAATTGTATTGCTTCTCTCAATCACTAGCGTTTTTAACAGTACAAACTTAATTTCTAATTCAATGCACATACAATTACTTTTATAATAGAAACCCAATCTTTAAATTTTCACTTTTTAAAATTATTATAAACTATCGAAGAAAGTAGCATGACTAAATTTCTGAATCAAATTAAAAGCTAATTCTAAACATCTGTAAGATTTGAAAATATGCTATTTGATGCCAAATATCTACATGGCTAAATTCTTTACTTTCCTAGTAGAAATTTAGTGTAGGTCTCTTCGTTGACTATAAAGTAAATGTAATGCAATGCTGCATAGTGGCTAGTAAAAAAACAAAAACAAGAAGGCTATAATTTAGATTGCATAAATGGGATAAAGTGTGAGGGTCAGAGGAAGGAAATTCAGCACGCACCCTTAGCTGGTCTGATAGCATCTGGAACATTGTGCTCGACTCTGCAACTCCCATTTTAGGAGCGGTGTTACTGGGCAGAAGTGAGCAGCTGTGAGGCTCGGGATGCAAACGGAGAGGCCCCGTGGGCGGGTGAGGAGCCTGGGGGAAAGAAGAGGGAGAGGAGGCGGCAGAGACACAGGCCACCTGGAGCAGAGTTCCTGCTGTCTCTGTCACAGAACTGCCCCTCCGGTGCAGGGGGCTGGCCAGAGGATACCAGGCAGAGGATGGGGGAGTCCTGTGTGGTGTTTATCTCCTTTTCCCAGAGCAGATGCACAGACTGAAAGAAAATACCTAAAATTCTTTGCTCAGAGGAGAGTCAGAAACGACGTGAGACAACTGTGCCCAGAAAGGGAGGAGAAGACGGAGCCGCTGCACATCCAGGCGGGAGGTGGGGTGTCGGGGGCAAGGGGGCTGCAGGGGGCAAGGCCAGGTCGCTCCCCACACAAGGACCATGGGGCGGGTGCTGGCCTCACCACCTGCTACCCACAGTCTGTCCCTGTCTGGGGAGCTGGGTGCGGAGAGCGAATGAGCGAATCCCTCCTCCTCCCAGTGGCGGGAGGACGCCCTGCTGCCCTGAGCCAGGACCGGACTAGACCTGCAGGGACAGCAGCTCTGGATGGGAGGCACATCAAAGGGTCAGTTCTTTAAAGGCACACGCTAAAATCCTAGAAACGGGAATAGAAATTCCTGAGAGCTGATCTGAATTCTGCCCAATCGCAAGCTCCAAGAGGAGTACTTGTTCACCTGAAAAAAATACCCAACTTATGTTCTTGGCAATTAATTTTTGAGGATAAAAGTGGGGTGTGTATTTGTGCCTAGTGGTCTTACATACCCCTGTGTACTTCCAAGGAAAGAAACAGGACCACCGTAGGGTTTTTATTTCCCCCTTTTCCTTCATGAATCAAGTCCCTTGCATGAAACAAATCGTTACAACAGCAAGGAGTGACAGTCTGACAGCCTAGTCGGTTATTAACGGGAATGACAGCAAATCAGAAATCATAGCCGTGCATCTGTATGAGCAGCAATGTGAGCTCAGTTGAATAACCGGGAATCTCAGAAAATCCTGGAGAAGGAGAAAGAACAAAATCAAACAGATACATTTCTATCCATCCCACAATACCCTCAAGTAATTGACAAGCGGAAGGACAGCAGCATTGGGAACTTTCCTGGTTCTTACTTTCATTTCAGTTTTTGACAACCCAGGGGTTTAAAAATCAGACCCATAAAAAGCAAGCTAAAAAAGCTCTTTATTTACTTCTTACAAGACTAGTACATGATATGCTGCCCATCTAATTATTTTATGCTATGTTTCCAGGGAATTTCTAACTCTGTGTTATCCAGAGGATGTAATGAACTTCAGAGCAACTAGAAGTATGACTTTCAAAAGTTGAAATATGGTTCCTAAGTCTAGAAATTCTGTTTTGTACACCTCAAGGATTTGTTAGGGCTTTTCTTTGCTCTTTTAAAAATTATTTTCAAAAAATAGCATTCGTGTTTCCAGTAGATGGTTGTTGCCATAGATATTTTCTCAAAGCTACCATAGTTGTTTTTATTTTTTTCCTTTTGTTCTCCTGAAACTGCAATTGTTGACATTCCAGTGATGAGGGAATCACGTATTCACAGTAACCACATAATGTCGCTATTCCAGGCTTTTAGGACTTTTGGCAGAACCGGGGGAACAGCAGGGCACGCGCCCGTGGAGGGTGCAGGCGGACCGCTTGGCCGCGGCGTGCGCTGGGTGGACTCCAGAGCCGGACTGCTCACACAGCTGACGCGACTTGTGTTTTTTGCTAATGTTTAATATTTTACAAACACAAGAAAACTGCATCTTGAGAGGAAGGTGAGCAGTCAGATCAGCTCAGACACAGGTTGTCCGGAAGCCTGTTCTCTCTAGCACCCAAAGGTGAACAATCACGTTATAAGTAAAGTTCTTCTAAAGTGGGAAAAGCCTCCAATTCCACTTCCGATCCCACACAGGGCTGCGGAAAAGATGTTTTCCCTGATCAGAAGGTTAGACCCATCTCCTGTTTAACGTCGTCACTAGCAGGTGGCCGGCCTATCAAGGCAAAAGGAAGAACAGCATAGAGAAATCTCCCTGTCCTTCTCAGTCTCCCTGTCGTCCTGTTCACTGTAGCTAACGATGAGTTCCTAGTTAGGACAGAGAAAATTGTCCAGAAAAAAAAAAAAAGCTCAGTAAACGTTAATAATGTTGCTGGGATGCAAACATTTTGCCAAAAGGGAAGTTGAGGATTCAATGAGAACAATCTATCAAGTGAAGACCTGACATCTCACAGACCTCAAGGGGTAAAATAAAAAGCCTCAGGTATCCGTGAGGTCAGTGGACCTGTTACCTACCCCAGGAGCAGCAGACATCGTGCCTTTCCACGAGGGGCATGGAGCGATCAACCATGGCTTCGTCGTGGGTGGTGAGCGGTTCCGTCTTCCCGGCGTGATGGAGCGGCTGCCAGGATTCACCAGACACGTGACTGTTACTCATTTCTGCTGATTCATGTGAGAAGGGACGAGAGACCTTAAAAAATCCTGAAACTTATTTTTATTGGCTTCGAAAGAGGAAAAAGGATGTAGAGTATGTGTGGCTAGATTAGATGTAACAACGAGAGCGTGCGGATTTCTGGGTCGCTGCGGACGGCATCTGAATGACAGGCTGGCGGAGAGCGGCGGGGTGCGTCTCCACGGCCCGGTCGTGGGTACTGGGCTGCAGGTGATATCCTGGCGTGGCACGGAATGAAGAAAAATAACTGAAGCGATTTTAAGGTGAAAATAACAATGAAGATAGGAAGAATTTGAAAAAGGATGACATGAAGTGTAAATTAAATTTTATCACAGGGTAGTATATGATTATTATAAATCTCACATCAGCTTTATGCTAAAGAACTCATAATTAGAGGAAGACTATTAAAAAGAAATTGTTTCAGGCCAGGTGTGGTGGCTCATGCCTATAATCCCGGCACTTTGGGAGGCCAAGGCAGGAGGATAGCTTGCGGCCAGGAGTTCAAGACCAGCCAGGGCAACATAGTGAACATTTAAAAATTTAAAAATTAGCTGAGTGTGGTGGCACAACCTGTAGTCCCAGCTACTCAGGAGGCTGAGGCAGGAGGATCACTTGAGCCCAGGTGTTTAAGGCTGCAGTGAGCTATGATCATGCCACCTCACTCCAACCTGGGAGACAGAGAAAGACTCTTTCTCTATTTAAAATAAAAAAAAGAAAGAAAAAAAGAGAGAGAAAAGAAATCGTTCCAGTAGAAGGGGAGGAGAAGCACTTGCCATACTTCAACGCAGGGACTCACGGATTTCAGATGTGGAGGGATTGATGGCATCCCGAGGTAAGACTGCTCTGAGAGGAACCTTGTAGTGTCATGGCAGATTCCAGTCCTTCTCCATCCGTTGTGTGACTAGGCAACGTACTTAACCTCGGTGCGGGCATCACAGTACCCGATGCACACAATCTGTAGGAATGCTGCATTAAGGGAGTGATTCATAAGGACGTATCTAACCTGGTACCTGGTAGATGCCCAAGATGGTAAGTGCTAGAATTGGTCTAGGAAAGGTTGCAGCACACCCTCCTGGGAGAACACAAAGAGCCTCTGTGCCCATAGTAAATTTTGGAGGTGTCTCTGACCCCAGGCAGCCAGGCTTGTATCAGATGACCGCTGATTCAACCTCACTGCTGTGTTCTAATTGTGTTGGAGGAGGGTGGAGAAAGCAGCTCCCACTGACAGACGCAGGGATTCAGGGCGAGCGCTCTCCTCAGCAGAGGTCTGCTCCACACTGGATGGCGTGGACCAGCCCGATTTAATCCTCTCAGAGGAAAGAGGAATGCAGAGCCTATGCAGGGAGGAAGATTACAGGAAAACGCGGCTGCTAAGAGAGCAAAGAGAGCAGGTACTGAGCAGAAGCCACACGTGGAGCAAGGGCCAGGAGGCACTGCGGGCGGGAGGGAAGACTGGGCTACCGAGGGCAGGTGCAGCCCCCAGGACCACCGATGCTCTCGGGCCACCAGATCTGCTGTCGGCGCCAACGTCCCCCTCATTATGGGGCTGCCAAGGGGGTCTCTGTTCTTCCGCGATGCTCTGCGTAGTCTCGCCAACATCGCTGGGCAGCTCTAAGTGGGCGTCTGTACCTTACTATCTGGAAGAACTTAAAACTCGTAGACCTGCTGTCGTCACTGTGACCTGTAAAGATAACAGAGATGTGTATCCGGACTTGTGGAATTTCTCTTGAGTAAAGAAAGTATTAAGTTAACAAATAATTACAACGGGGATATATAAAGGGGTAAATACCACGAGAAGTGTACAGATAAATTGTGATAGAAATTAAGAGGATGGAGACACCTTATAAGTAAGATTCAGAAAGACTCGATGGGGAAAAAAAAGCGTTTTGTCTGGACCACAAAAAAGTGGTTCAGGTTTGGATGAAGTGAGAAGGACAGGAAGGGAGTAGAAACAGCAAAGCCGTGGGTGAGGGCAGAGGCAGGGCGGAAGCCTGTGCCAGCTCACGGGAGGGGAGAAGGGGCCTAGCGGGGCAGGGACGGCCAGACTGTGGGGGTGGGGGATGTCCCCGGTGCAGGGAGGCGGAGTCGAGGCGGGGACACATGTGAGGGTTCTTTGCTTTTCCTCCGCCACTGCCTTCAGCTGTGCTCTGCGGAATCTTCCTCCTCGTCCCCCATGGGCAGTCCGCACTGCATGCAGCGCCACCCCCCAGCCTCCGCCACAGCACAGGAGACCCCGGGGGCGACTGCAGACCACCTCCCCTTAGGACATGCTTATGACACGCTCAGGAGAAAAAAACCCAAAGCCTAAAAGTTAAATCCCTTTCTTCTTTCATGTTGCAGTGGAAAAATTAAAATTTCAAAACTAATTGCCCTACATCGTAGGTAGTGGGCGTCTCCCCAGTCACGCCATCTGCGAGTCCCAGGGTGGCTCTTCCCTTAAACGTTTGCTCCAGACACAGTCACGAGAGCAGTGACAAGGCCTCAGTTCACGCTCAGGGAAAACTTGTAACTGCCCCAGAACAGGCTGTGGGCACATGAGCTGGAAGGTGCCCAGCGCTCACAGACCCCGGTGGGCTCATTGTGGCACCAGCTGCCACCTGCTGTGTCTAAGGTGTGGTGGGAAGTTTCTTTGAATTTGAAATGCTGTAGCAAAACAGCTGCCCTTTGCTCCTAGAATCAAATGCAGGGACATCCCAGGACAGGAGACTGTACGTTTCTTGACAATGTGATCACAACCTGGATGGGGACAGTTTGGGTCTATGGAATCACCACCCTGTTCCTGGGCTTACTATCTGGGCCACCTGCTTCTCTGGCCTCGTTGTCTGACCTTTTCCCACTCTAAACGGGAAAGTCGTCTGTTTTCTATCATGGCAAAGTGGTCAAAAGTGTCCAGAGGGAATTTGAAAGGTGCAAGAGTTTGCCCTCAGCAAGCTGAGGGGTAAGATACCAATAGCTGTGGTCAGATGGGGAGGTGGCTGGGAACAAAGTCTTTGGATCCGAGATGCAAAATGCAACTGTGGTCAGTGTGGCCGTGTGGGAACTGGCATGGCTAGATTTGGAGTTTAGGAAACCATGAAGCAGAGTTATTGCAAAGGTCCTTGCTATGACTGAGAA
Organism: Lepilemur ruficaudatus; assembly: GCA_963574885.1. Lineage (NCBI taxonomy): Eukaryota > Metazoa > Chordata > Mammalia > Primates > Lepilemuridae > Lepilemur > Lepilemur ruficaudatus. The sequence goes on from CAUYRT010065663.1 coordinate 7,810, forward strand.
AGGTGGAGTCAGTCAGGCACTAAAATCATCAAGAAATGTCTGGGAGTGTTCTCAGGGCAGGAGACAGCAGCAACCCCAGAAGATCCCAGAAGACAAAGGGAGGGCCACATGGAGAGGAATGGACCTCAGCGACAAATGGGGTCTAGAAGTTTCTCTATGGGACACAATTTTTGTCCTCATTACACATGAAGAGAAGTGATAAAAATGACCTCCTTTGGTGATAGAAACAAGACTTTAAGGAAGAAGCAGTTAATCAGTTTAATGATAGCAAGAATGTCAAGGAATTTTCAGAGAAGTTCAAGGAAAAAAGGGTTCCCAAAAGAATGAGGACATGTGTCCTGGTCAAAAGTGCTGTCTGAAAACCTAAAGGTTACACACCTTGTGGTTCCCAGAACTACAAAGACAGAGAACAGGGCAGCGGTTGCCGGGGTTAGGTGTGGGGGCGGGGAGGCACCTGGGCTTCGAAAGGACAGCGTAGGGTCCTTGCCCTGAAACTGTGAGTCGGGCTGTGTGCTGGTCACACAGTCACACGTGGACTAGGACTGCATAGAACTAAATGCACACGCATGTACACACACAGCAAAACTGGTGAAATCCGGACCAGGCTGGTGGATTGCACAAATGCCAGTCTCCCGGTTGCGGTACTATAGTTTGGTAAGTTGTTACCACTGGCGAAACCAGGTGAAGGATACATAGGATCTCTCTGTATCATTTGTTAAAATTGCATGTGATTCTACAAATAATTGAAAATAAAATGTTTCTAAAATTAACTTTTAAAAACAGGGTTGAATGAAGAAATTGGAAACCGGTCAGCAGCGGAGAAGCTTGAGTGAAGGCTGGGACAGAGCACGAGAGCCCGTGAGGAGGGTGCCGACAGTTGCAAAGCCACAGGGCACACGTCGGGACGAGGTTTGCCGTGGGAGTGGACGCCGATTGCACCCGTCCAGACCCTGGGTAAAAAGTCACTCTGCTGCAGAAGAAGCGTGTCTCACTTGCTACCCTGTTTACTGCTCTGCAGGAGGGGAAGAAAAGCCTAGAAGAATAATGAGGGAAGCTTTTTCTAAGGATTTAATTCAGCCAAAAATAAATAATTGTTGTGATGTGAAAGGGATCGGAACCTCAAGAGGACGTGATTGTGCGATTTGTAAATTAAAACTAGCAAAGGAAGTGAAGGTTTATATCCTAAACCTTAGACGGATCTATATCAAAAATCTCCAATAAAATGTTTCCTAAGCTCTAAGAAGAGAGTTCTAGAGACTTTCAGATAAACAATGACAAATTATCTAATAAAAAATAGAATAAACAAGGGAGAGCAATTTATATTTACAATAAAAGTAACAATTGCAAATAAAAACTAAAAACCACTGCGCGTTGTGTAAGGCACTTTGCTGACTTAGACGCCTCGTTCCCTTCCTCCTCTTTTATGCTTTGAATAAACTTAGCCTTGCCGACCGAAAATTAAACCACTGAACCTGGAAATGATTTTCCTGTTGGCGATCCCAACGGAACCTCGGAACCCCATGTCGCGCGCTAATGGGTCCGTATGTGTTTCCCTCCCAAACAAGGAGTCGGCACGTTCTCCAACAGGACGGCCCTGCTGACAACAGTCACGTTGGGAGGACTGCATTTCTGTTTGTTTGCAGAAGAATTTATGCTCTCTGTGTTATTAAAAAAAAAACAAAAAACTATCTTCCTCCTGGCATCATCAAAAATCTTATTTGCAAATATTACTTTGGGCTTTTTCGAAACCAGTAGAATATCAGTTTTCTGTCTTTTCGTTGTCAGTCTCGGGGCTGATTCGCATCGCAAGACGCCAGACTGCGCCGTCAGGGGCCCCTCAGGCGGCGTCGCCGTCAGAGGATTGAAGTTGAAGGAAATCTTGTGCCTCTCAGGCATCTTGTGAAACACAACAAACACCTCCTGGTTTCCAGGAAATCTTTTCTTTCCTTTTTCTTTTTTTTTTTCTTTTTGTCAACATAAATTCTAAACAAAACAGACTGAAATTGAAACAACCGTGGCCCATCTGTCACAATGAGAAGTCTGTTTGTCACTGTAGCTACTTCCACACTGTCAGCCAATCAGAGAAGAAATGGAAATAATCTCTAGCAATGTTTCCAAATGGTGGTTCCAAGGACGGATCTTTTTAAGATGCTGAAATGTTGCTATGGGCAAAAAGAACAAAAAATGAAAAGAAGTGACTGAGCCTTAAGGTGACAGGAAATTCTCAAAGTTAACTGTGTATCTTGGTTCTAGGATAACTCCAGACCTTGGTTGTCACATGCCGGGGGAGCCTGCAGGGAGCGGAGATACCGCGCAGCTCCTGGAGGTCCCTTTGTTTCCCGCAGTCTGGTCTCATAGAAGAGCAGCTTGGCCCACCCGGACCTAAGTCACCCCTGAGCGGTGGCCAGTGCTGGGGGATTGCTAAACTAGAAATGAGATGACACAAGAGGAAGAGAAATACTCGACGTTACTACCTCTTGAAAAATACTGTTCATGGCAAGATTCTCCCCAGAGCCACTCACAAGTACAGTGTTCCTCAGACAGATAACGGGGTCACGACAGGAGATTTTGGCTGTATCAGGGAGGTGCTTCAAGTGGGCTCTGGGTTTTTCCAGTATAGTTTAACCAAACTGAATGCAAACGACCTGCCCGTCTCTGTCCTGAGGCACGCACCACTTGCAGCCTCTAGGACAGCCGCTGCAAACAAATTACCGCATTATCCGCACTCTAAGCCACTTTCAGCACTTCAAATGCCTTTGCTGGGTTCCCGCCAGACTTCAGCAGGCGCGATCCTACTTAGCTGGCTGCACAAGCAGGCGATGCAGGTAAGAGGGGAGAAACCGTCCACCTCCGTGTAAATGTCCTTTTCTTCTCTTTCCTCATCCACCTTCAGTCACCTGTTTTACGAGACCCGGCTTTCAGTCATTTCAGTACCTATCGGACTCCTCCGAAGACTAAGTTCATAAAATAAAATGACCAAATAAGTTTATAATTGATATTAGTCAACTCTTTTGCACATTATCAACCAACCCTAGCAATCAAAGAAAGCAGACCAAAAAATCAAAGTAAAAGGCAGGTGCCTCCCACAGATTTTATCATCAATATCCTTCTCCAGAATTCTAGATGACTCTGGAGTGACAGAGGGCAGTGGGATTGGCCCCAGGGTATTTGGAAGACCATTGGAAGCTGTGTTTTCTCGGTGGACACCAGTGATCATCACTGCAGTTGCCTGAGTCGGGATAAAGTCCGCTTGCCAGTCACCCTAGAGTTTTGCCCCCGAGTCTGAGGAAAGGCATGGGGGAGAAGCTCAGACTGGAAAGGGTGTTCGGAGCGTTCTGTGCTGCCCTGTGAGGGCGCGTTCTGCATTGCTAGGCAGAGGGCATGATCAGCGACTGTGGCAAGGAACACAAGCCAGGCAGAGCAAGGCATCGTTCGGCCTGAAACGTAAAGCGGAACCCATGCAAACGAAACCTCACGTGTCAGAGTATCACGTGGGTGACGGAGCGGCAAACTTGAACACATGGAGGGTGATGAAAATAAGGTAAATAGAATGACAGTAGCCAGAAAGGAGAGCACACTCTGACCTCACAGTCGTGAACGGAAGATGGTACACCTAACTCAGCATTATCTGTAAGAAAAAATAGAATGCATAAAAGTAACGGATACTTGTAATGAAATAGGGCTATCAAAACAAATCCAACATTAAAGTGATCTCATATCCATATATTGAAAACACATGTATTACGGGAAGGGGGTTCTAAAGCTAAAACTGTATCAACATGGATGATAAATTGGTGAGAGGATGATGAGGATGGGCCAGGAAAGCTGAGCAGAATTATTGACATCTTGAAGGCAAAATCTAGTAAACAAGAGAGTGAGGAAAGCAATGTAGCATTCATTAAAAACTGGGGATGCTGCTACAATTGCATGCAGCAGTCATGTCTTGTCATGAAATTATTTTCTTTTCTAACAAGGAAAATTAAAGTTAATTGTCCGAGCATCGAAAAACTGTATTTTAATTTCCTATAACGTCTCAGTTACTGTGCTGTGTGCTATATCCACGTTGATTAAATGACCATTTACAAACACTCTGTGACACTGTTATCTCCACATGGCCACATAGTCTGTGCACGTTCTCATGAGCTAGGAACTATGTTTGTTGGTGCATTTCTCTACCCTGAGCTTGTAACATGGTACTTTTTGCATAGTAATTGATTGCTATATATTTGCTAAAGAGACAGATGGGTGGATGGATGGATAACTACTGCCAGTAGAAGGAAGAGGTAGAAACCTGGCTCAGGCCTGCCTTATTCAGTCTGAGATAGATCACCAGAGGGAGACATAAGAGATAGACACAAACATACAGACACATTGTAAAGACGGAATTTAATAAATATGGAGACTACAGGAAAGTATTCAAAATGACCCATAAGAGTGGACTTTGGAGACTGGGAGGATGACATTAGCTCTGCCTTCTGACTTGATTTCAATAATCAAACGGAAAGTTGCTGATAATAGAGACAGAGTCCTGTCTTTATTATCAACAACAAGGCAGTACTCCCTAGGGCTCATCCTCTTCTCTTTGGTTTTGACTTTTAGACTTTTCTTGCTGCCAGAGACACAAATTTATTCGTAATGGCAGCGGAGCCTTCTTATTATAGATATGTTTTAAACAAATAACAACACTGATTTTCATTCCTATTAAAAATCAAGAAGCAATCTTCAAGTTTGTTTAATGAGAAGCAAATGGAATTCTGTTTCTTTTTCAGTAAGTGAAAGCCAACGCAATGCTGCTTGCTGATTGCAGAGGGGAAATGTCTCTTTACTTTGCCTTTAAAATTCCGTGAAGGCATCCTGGGGCTGGAATAGATAACAGCCGGTAACCATTTTAATGTGCCATCTACCAAACGGACCAGCCACAGAGGACTTCGGTGGGGACAAGAAGAGGATGACTCACATTACCCAATTCTCCCCACTTGAGAAACTCAGCCGTTCCTATTTGAATCTGCCACGTTGGTCAGTTTGCCCGAAATTTATCCGAAGAGTCCCAACAGAGTGGGGTGTCTCATCTATGGGAAAATAGAGATAAGAATTATATGGCAGAAAAAAAAGAAAATCAGTCACATTTTACAACTTGCATTTTGGATGTGTACAAGTTTGTCTTATCACAACAGGATAACAGCTAGAAGCATAAAATAGCAATGCTTCTTAAATAGTAAGATTGATTACATGTATCATTCATTCATTCATTCATTCAAAAAATCTTACCAAGCAGTCACAATATGCTGAGAACCACCTTACTCATGGAGGGTATAGCAATGAACAAATTCTCTACCTTTTTGGAGTGTATAGTTTGATGAGGGAGAAATGCATATACCCTAATCACAGAAAAGTGCTAGGAAAAAAAATAATAAAGCTAAGTAGGGTTTATGGGGATAGACTTTCTATCGGGTGATCAGCAAAAGTCTCTCCGAGGCCGTGATATTTGCTCGTAGATCTAAATTAAGCTCAGAGAACGAGCCGTGGGGATATCTGTGAGCAGCAGACCCGGAGCCCTGGGGTGGGAGCAAGCGTGCCAGGTTCACGGACCCCCAAGACAGACGGTGCGGCCAGTGTGTGCGAGAGCACGAGGCTGGCCATGTAGCCCCGGGTTTGGCCACCTGACCCAACTTCAAAATATTTAAATTTCTTTTTCTGACCAATAGACATCAAGATCGGGGGAAAACATAAAGCATCTCAGTGGTGAAGGACTCTGGTTTCACTTCAGGAAGGACGACTGTGGCTGCTCAGGGTTGATGACTAGACCACAGGAAGGCAGAGGAGCGGGACGCAGAGACACCTGTGAGCCGGGGCGGGGAGGACAGAGCCGCGCTCCAGAATGCGCGAGCGTGTGTCGGCGCGGAAGGCAGCACCCAGAACTCGCTGGCAGATTGAATAGAGCACAGGAGAGAGAAGAGTCGATTCTGATGCACAGATTTTGGCTTGAGCAACAAACAGGGTGAATATCCTACAATGTATCTGGAAGACTACAAGGGAAGGAGCAAGTTAGGAGAGAAAATAAGCTTTTGCACTTGGTTTGGATGCCGGTTAGACAAACACGTGGGCGCTTGGACAGGATATTGCAGGAGAAGCAGCTACTGAGTTGTCTTTAGATGTTGGAGTTTGCAGAGATTCCTCTGTGTCTGTTCATCTCCTGCCTGGCCAATAACCAGATGTGCAGTGTGTGTCGGTGCAGGCTCACTGCGAACTTAGTCTGCAATTGTAGGTGGCCAAAGCGTGCGTGTGAAAAGAGAAAAGCTGCTTCAGCCACTGAGAGGTCTTTATCCATAGCACGTAGGATTGACTCTTTTCATTCCTTCATGAGTAGCATCATAAAGATTTGGCATAATGTGGTAAAAAAAAAAAAAACAAGGGATAGCATAAAATAATTTTTCCTTTTAATCAAAAGACTTGAAAATTAGAGAAGAAAATTACTATAAAGAATCTAAATGGCGAAGGACTTGGGTGTGTGGTCCAGCGGAAGACAGACCAAGTAAATACACGTGTGCTGGGTTGGCTCGTGGGATGCACAGAACAAAGTCTGTGAATCACCGTGAGATCACAGCCAACACGCCGCACACGCCCTGCCCTGGGCCCGAGCAGCTACGAAGAGCACAGGGGGCTTATTTGTCAGACCTCCACTCGTGTGCGTAGCCTGATACTGAAAGTGGGTCGTTTCCTCCCTAAGCATCACGGTCGGCAGCATTCCCTGCATAAGTGAATCATCCAGAAGTTTAGTTTACATTGCCAGGCTCAGAAAGAGAGTTAAACGCAATGAATGAATGGTCTACAGTGGCTTGTATGTTGCCTACAAAATATCATTCATGCTACACTAATGCTGAGAATGTCACTGTATCAAAGAAATGTAAAATTCAGAAGTTGAGATTTGATCTCAAGCTGTAATTTGCTGCGTCACATGTGTTCTATTAAGGGCTTTGGATTTGAGCTGTATCGCTGCACAAAGTGAAAAAAACGTCTGTTGTCAGCTAACTATGTGCAGGAGAGCAGGAGGTTTCTACCACTTAGTGGTCAGTGGTGCACGCCAGGGAGCCGCACGGATCTGGGGGCTCTGAAAACAGGCGTGAGATACCAGCAGGTCTGTGTGATTGTGCTGCGGCTCTTCCGTGCAGACGGACTGCGTCGGAGAAGCCCTCAGTGGGAACAAAGGTAGAGGTTTGACCCCCATAAGAACTAATTTGATATAGAAACATTCATCAGCAAACAGAAATTTTTAAAAATATAGCCTTTATTAGTTAGTATTACTAATCATCTGGAACACTGAATTTGGGACAGAAAAGCTTACTTAAATCCTCAGGAGGGTTGAGTAAGCCAAATACTGTGAAGTCATTCCCTCGGGAAATGCACTGAAGTTAAATACTGGGTGTCCACTCTCCACCACAAATGGCTTTAAGTCAAGTAGTCACGAGCAACGTTTGTCCAGGGCAGCAGGAAGAACAGTAGCAAACCCACTGGCAGCCTCTGTGGTAACATTTGAGCACCAACTGTGGTTGCACTTGCTGTGGGGAAGTTTGCATGACCCAGTGAGACCCAGAGCTTTATAATCAAAGGCACCAACGGTGCAGAAAGGATGGTAAAGAAGGAGCAGGGGTGTGATCATAAAGTTATGGAACAGGTTGTTATGGCCCAGATGTCTGCATCTGTGTCTGGAGATAGGACCTCCATGCATTACAGGAGTAACTAAGATTAAATGAGGTCACTGGGCTAGTGTTCTCATAAAAAGAAGTGCCAGAGAGCTTTCACCCCCACGCACACCCGAAGGCAAGGCTGCAGGGGGACATTGTGAAGAGGCTTCGTCTGCAAGCTGGGAAGAGAGCCCTCACCAGGAACGGACCCTCTGGACCTTGACCTGGGACTTTCAGCATCCAGACGGTGAGAAGGAGCTTTCTACTGCCTGAGCTCCCCAGCCTGTGGGCATTTTGTTCCCGGGGTCCGAGTAGACTCACACACAGGTCTCACTGTGTAGGGTAAAGCAATATTAGAGGTGAAAGCATCAAGTCATAATTGGAAGCTAAAGCCAGTAGCAGCACGTATAATTAAAATTTAAGTGTAATGGAATGTTAAATGGGACCTTCTCTGTTATCTTGAAATTGCAGCTGAGGCAAGGCTAAAACAAAGGTGCCCGTTATCCTCGAATTCTAGAAAGCTATCGACAAGCCCCACTCACATCCACACAGAATTTAAGAAGAGGAAGAACAAGCCCTGCTCTCGCCAAACCCCCCCTCCGCATCCCTCGTGGAGGACCCAGGAAGAGAGTTTACAAGTGGCCTGGGATGGGGTGGGGGGCGCAGCATCTTCAGGTAGAGGCATCCCCTCCCTCTCAGTGGAGGAGGGAGGTGTTTTCCCCCATGACCCCAAGCTCCAGGGAGGTAAAACAATTATTCATTGAACTTTAGGATGCCTGAAAGGGGAGGAGATGGGTTTTCACTCACCAGACGGACGCTTGCTGAGTGGAGAGCAAGCAGGTCTGACTTTGCACTGTGGCCGAGAACAAGTAACGGTGGGGATTCTGAGGACGCATATTCAGGCAGGCACAGAAGACTCAGGTCTTGGTCGGTGACCTCCTGACCTCCCCCCAGCACCTCCGTGTGGGCTTGTCTGGTGCTTGCACCCTGGTTACGCTGCAGGTGTGCATTTTGGAAGGAAGACCACAGCATCGCAAGGGCACGTGCTGTTGAGCTGACTCTGGTGGCCTGGCCAAGGACATGGGAAGAAGAAGGAGACCAGGGCAGCTACTGAGAGTACTATCTGTCAGGAAACAGGCATTCAATGTGGCCTATTCCCGGCCCTCCCCCTTCCCAGATAGAAGCTGTGCGTACTGCTTCCTGACCCGCTGGGAAGGCTGGTGCCCAGGCACAGGCAGTCCCAGATCCAAAAGCTGCCTGTGCTGGTAGCCCGTTCTCACGTCTTCCTCCTGTCCCAGCCTCACCCTGGATAGGATGCAATAGAAGCTGACTGTGGTCCATGCCTTTTTCAAATGCAGCCTGTACAAACAGTTATGGAAAACTGAAAAATAAATTAACGACCTAAAAAACAGAGAGAAAATACGTCTCCAGATCACCAGATACCTGAAAAAAAAACAACAACATAAAATAGAGACACCAAATTCAACATTATTAGAAGATAAATTTAAGGGAAAAACCTACAATGCTATAAAATTTAGAAATTAATGACGAAAGGCTTGCCTCTAACATGTAGTTGCCTAGAAATTAAAATACCCATTTCAAAATGATTTTTGGGTTACAAATATTACAGAAGAGATTTCAAATTAGAAATAAATAACAAGGCAAAAAAAAAAACAGAAAGAAAAAGTAAAGAAACAAGAAAGAAAAAAGAAAAAAGTCAAATGTAGAGGCGAGAATGCATAGCCTTAAATTAATAAAATAAGGAAAGCAATAAGTCTCCAAACTTGAAAAACATGAAACAAATCCAAAGGAAATAGAAGAAATACTTAATCAGATTAAAGCAGTTTTAATGAAATAGCATACAAAAAGTAAAATTATTCAAAAGGATCAGGAGTTTTGCTTAAAACCTAATAAAATGAGCAAACCGATTACAGCTATTATCAAGAAATAAAGACAAAAGTCATCAATAAAGAACAGCAGGGAGAAAGAGGGATGTAACCACAGTACATGGTAGATTACAGTGCATAAGAATTGTCAGTTCCATATCAAT
>CAUYRT010065664.1:0-36499 GCA_963574885.1 Lepilemur ruficaudatus
TCAGCCTCCCAAGTAGCTGGGACTGCAGGCATGCGCCACCATGCCCAGCTAATTTTTTCTATATATTTTTAGTTGTCCAGCTAATTTATTTATATGTTTTTAGTAGAGACGGGGTCTCGCTCTTGCCCAGGCTGGTCTTGAACTCCTGAGCTCAAACAATCTGCCCGCCTCGGCCTCCCAGAGTGCTAGAATTACAGGTGTGAGCCACCGTGCCTGGCCAGAAAACCCATTTTCAATAGATGACATGATTGGGTATATATAAAATCCAAATCTATCTACAAACTAGTACAATTAAGTGTTGAATTATCAAAATACACACAAATCAATTGTTTCTATATACAAGCAGCAAGTAATTAGAAAATGAAAAGTTAAGGCCTGGCAGAGCTGCTCACACCTGTAAACCCAGCACTTTGGGAGGCCAAGGCAGGAGGATTGCTTGAGGCCGGGAGTTTAAGAGTAGCCTGGGCAACATAATGAGACCCCATCTCAACAAAAAATTAAAAACAAAACAAAACATTAGCCAGGTGGTGGTACGTACCTGTAATCCCAGCTACTTGGGAGGCTGAGGCAGGAGGATCACGTGAGCCCCCACATTAGAGACTGCAATGAGCTATGATCACGCCACTGCACTCCAGTCTAGGTGACAGAACGAGACCCTGTCTCTTAAAAAAAAAAAAAAGAAAAGAAAATGAAAAGTTAAAACATCACCATTACAATAGTACCCCACTAAAAACTCAAATCCCTAGCACTCTAATGGAAGATGTGGAGACCTCAATGCTGAAAACTACAAAATATTGCTGAGAGAAGAGTGTCTTCAAGACCTTGGCGTGGGCAGAGAGGTTGCAAACGGTGGTAACTTCATAAAAGAAAGGAGAAAATGCTGATAAACTGGACTTCGTTAAAACTAAGACTTTGTTTATCAAAAGACATCAAGCGAGTGAAAGTGGAGGCCACAGACTGGGCGAAGATGATTACAATGTCTAGTATTCGCCATCGAAGGGTCGGTATCCAGAATACACAACGAACAGTAGCTGGTTGATACTGCCAGGAAGCGGGGAAAAAGAAAGGAAAAAAAGGAGCAGCGACTCAATTTTTAAAATCTTGAGTAGACAGTAAGTGAGGACATTCAGGTGTCTTAACAAGCATGGAAAAGGTTCTTGATACTTTTTGTCATCAGAGAAATGCAAATTTAAAAAACCACAATGAGGCCGGGCACGGTGGCTCACGCCTGTAATCCTAGCACTCTGGGAGGCCGAGGCGGGTGGATCGCTCAAGGTCAGGAGTTCGAAACCAGCCTGAGCAAGAGCGAGACCCCATCTCTACTAAAAATAGAAACAAATTAAATCGGCCAGATCTACCAAAGCCAAACATATACGCCCTGTAAACCAGCTTTATAAACCACTCTTGGGTACATACCGAATACAAATGATTGCCGTATGTCCACCAAAAGACATCTACGAAAATGTTTATAGTTGTCAATCATAATGGCCAAAACCTGGGAGTAACTCAAACGCCCAACAACGGTAGAATGGATAGTGGTATATTTGTCAATGGAATACAGTAAAAATAAGTAAAAACTTGCTTTGCACAACATCAGTGAATCACAGACATCATGAGAGAAAGAAGCCAGGCACAGAAAGCGTGCATACCGTACGATTCCATTCACGTGAAACTCAAAACAGGCAGAACCAACCTTTGGTGAGAGAGATTAAAAGGGCAAATTTTTGCATCAAACCGTCCAGCGACGTCTGTTTCTCTTAAGGAAGAGTTCAGTTCTTCCCAGCCTGCCTTGTATGATTTGCTTCCCGGGGAACTGCCCTGGCTTCCTCTCAGTCCCTAAAACGAGCCAAATTCCTTGCTCTGGAGCCTCTGCACAGACAGCTCCTTCTACCTGGAGGCCTTTCCCCAACTAAGTGCTTCTCGTTCTTCTAATGTCAGTTTAAACAGTTGTATTTTCAGGATGCCTTCCGGGACCTTCCAGAATGTGTTATGGTCTCCTTGCAATAGACTCTGATGTTCTGTTCTTTTTCTTCACTGTAGTATGTCCTAACTGTGCTTGTCTGTTTTTGTTTATCTTTGTCATTTCTGTTTGTTCCCGTTTGTCTTCCCCACCAGGTGAGCATGGGGACCCCTTTTGTCTTACAGACCTCCTTCTGTGATACGGGGCGCAGTGCCTTGGCCCATAGTAGTGGCTCAGAAATTTGCTGAATAAATGAGCAGGTCATTTTGGGAATGCCTGCTGTTTGCCATCTACAGCACCAGACACTGGAGATACAGCAGAGTGTGAGGCCGATACTGTCCAAGCTCACCGTCCAGAAGGGGCCGAACTACAGTTTTGCGAGATGCAACAAATACCATGACTGGAAAACTGTAGAGCTGGAGATTTCAGAGAAGGCTTCCTGGAGGAGGTGGCCCATGAGGTCACGCTTTCAAACAACTTAAAGAGTCCTCTCACCAGAGGCCCTTTTGGGAGGCGGCCAAGCTTGTGAGAACTTTCTGGACTCATGATTTTCTTGCATTTGCCTGTGACTGTGCCAGTGCAGAAGTGGAAACAGAATTGCTCATTTTGTGAAATCACAGAAAATTTTCAAGAAGTAATCTTTCTTCTCACTCATCTGACAGGCTTTCTCAGGGGGTGATGTTTAACTTTCAGAGTTTCTCCATGTATTTTCAAGGACACCTGCCCAAACGCCTTGGTGATTCTTGTAAGTATCGGCCGGTGGGACGCCCAAGGCTAAGGCAATTCAGAGGTGGCTTCACATTTCATCAGCTCCCTCTGAGATCACACCATTATCTCAGAACTGCGTTGTGTGACCCAGACTCACGCAGTGTAGCGTGACCGCGGTTCACTATTTCACGCCATACCAGCAGTGTTTCATGGCGGTGAAATAATTGTAGGTTAAGAGCCAAATTTTTTCGTTTATAAACTTAGTCTTTCCCAAAATATTGCTGGTTACTTAGCTTAAAGATGTTATTCGGTTCAGCTCGGCTTTGCCCCCACGTGGAAGGCACGAGAACTTGGCAGCTGCGTAGGTTAGGGTTAAGGCTGGACACAGCAGTCCCAGGCAGTGTGAAGAGGCTGGGGGTCTGGGCCCTGCGTTGACCCTCCCTGTGGAGTGAGTAGGGAGCAGACACTCCTGTCGCTGTGCACCACTCACACACTGCTCTGTGACCTGGCTGGGACATCTGGGGCCCTGCATTCCCCACAGGCAGCCAGCTGTCTGGGGAAGGGGGGTCTGTTGTGTGTAGGTAGTCCTGCCATCCGGCACCTGCATCAAACAGGAGCCAGATCCCAGACCGCTTGGGAGGGAGTCCAGGCTGTGACCAGTTCCCCAGGTTGCACATGTGGCTGGTCACATCGCCACCAGAAACTCAGCCAGTGGCAGCTTTATCATCTCTGCTTGCTCGCGATCGAAGATTGAATTGAGATGCCCAGACTGGCCTGTACTAAGAGTACCACGTGTAAAAAAAATCTCCGAATGGAGCCGTACGGCAGCTTCAGAGCCAGTTTGGAGGATGCTGTACTATGTGTAGAAGGAATGAAGACTCAGCCCTGCAGGTCCTCCTCCCACAGTGCTCGGAGGGGGCAGAAAGCTGCAGGGGGACAGTCTGCGAGTTACTGCCGGGCATCAGGACCGCTGCCAAGGACAGCCATTCTGATGGCCACAGTGCCCTTTTTGTTAGGGCTAATAAATCCCCTCTTGTTTCAGTGACAAGGAGTTGGGGTTATTACATTTTGATAACCAAAAGGAAAGTCCAGCCACACCTAGGAAAGGGGACAGAGTTCTAATTTCTTCAAGCAAATAGGCCCAAGAAGATCTCTCATGCCTCTTAGCATTGGCTCCTGGTGGGTTTATGAATCTAAAGGGATGTTCAGAACTCCACAAAGTGTTCAATCCTGAGCTCTTTACAAGGCCATGGAATCAACTCTGGAAACTATCCTCTAGCGATGCTTGGGAGACACATCTTGCCGGACCAAAGCTCAATGATGACTGTGGAGGGCACAGTCTCGAGGTGGTCCCTAGTCCCTCCAGCAGGTCACCCTTCACACACGCATACACCACATACCTTTCCTTCACTAAGCCCTTGAGAGCCTGCTGGGAGCCCCACAGTAGCTCCCTCTTCCTGTATCTTAGGTTTTCCCATCCCCACCCCCAAACTCTGGTACTCTGGAGCTCACAGAGAAATCAACATAGTACCAGTCCTCTTGTCCTGGCTGCAGAGGAAGGACTCCTGGGGTCCAGCCCACCCATCAGGGATCTCCCAGGCTCCTGGACAGCTACAGACCCTCAGAACAATGCAACGTGACCTGGGATCTTAGAGGTGGGGGTGAGACGAAAGCAGATGACTCTGCCTCACAAGGGCCTCTTGGCTACAGCACAGCTGTTTCCAGCCAGTGGGGGGTGGGGTGGAGATCACAACAGGACACTCAGATAGTTATGCACAAGGGAAAGGAGGGGAAAGGGGTGGCTTCCTCGGGGAAGCAATCTGGAGATTGAGGAAGAAGATTCCCCTTCTGTACCTAATCCATGCTGCCCTCAGCCCCATTCCTGCCTGGGCTATGTCCCCTAAGCTACTGGCCTGGCCTCACCCTGGCCTCTCCATACCCAGCAGATGCAACCAGTTGCAAATAGACCCAAGTATGTCTGGCCAGCTCTCTCCAGACCAGCTCCCACATCCTGTGGACTCCGGAATGCAGCTGCCCTCCCCGGGGCTCACAGCCCATCTTGCAGCTTTCACGTCCTGCCCAAAGGAGACCAATAAGGTAAAGCAGAAAGGTTTCCCTGTCCAGACTCAGCCCCATCCTGGAGAACACTTGGCTGTGAAAACCCCTTCCCTGAAGGCTCTTCTTTCACACATTCTCGCTAAAACTAACATGGAAAAGCCCAGCCTAGAAGCCCTGGCTTCGCTGCCGTGGAGAGTGCACAAGCCAACAGTAATAACTCTGGCTGCTTAAGAAAATCAGTCCTGATATCCCTTAGGAAGCCCTCTAAGGGGGACGTTCTGATCCAGCAGCTTTGTTGACGTCAGGAGCGTGAAGCCATCAGAAGAGCCAGCCACGGCAAATCTGCTTTTCTTCTCGGCAAGGGGAGCCGTCTCCCGCCAAGGTCAAGGTGCATCACTGTGGCACAGTTCGCTAGTGCAGGACTTGTTCACTCAGGCTCTTCAGTCACTGAGGAATTCCTGAAGCTTCCTTCTCCTTATTTGTCACAGGCAGCAACCTTGGAGGCCTTCACCCCTTCCATGGGCTCTGGCTCTAACTGCCTATATGCAGACACCCAGGGGCCCGGTGGATGCAGGGAGAGATCCTGTTCCCTGGCCTTGACCTTCCTGGCCTCCTAAACAGCAAATCGAGGGTGTAGGTGTGGTGGCCACCGAGGCACTGTCCCATCCCCGTGTGCATGTTGAGGCTCCAGTTCACAGTCCTATCTGCAGAGCTGGGAGACTGAGGCTTCTGTCCTGAAGATGAGAGGGCTCCAGCTGGGCCTGGCCCCCATCTCTAGCCCTGCGGGCTCCATCCTTTTTTCTTAGCACTTTGGTGCAAGGAACTTAGAATAAAGAGGTAACAGGAAGTGACAAATGTCTGAAACCTGTATGGTGGGTACATGGGTGTTTTTTTCCCTCCTTCTCCATATGTATGTATGTTTGATGACTGAAAATAAATATTAATAATGTGAACATATGGGGCTTGAATATAAAATCTGCAGATGGACTCAAAACAGACTTGACATGTGCACAATATAAAATGTTCTCAGGTCAGCCTAAGAGATCCAACACAGTCTGGTGCCCAGAATGCCACAGAGGCCACCAAAGGGATCCCAGGTTTGACAATGTTCACACTGAACTCAGGACGGCATGTATGGCTGAGTGGGTCTCTGGGATCTCCCGGCCCTAGATTGAAGCCTACAGAAGGGGCCCAAATGGTGGGGACACAAGCAGTTTCCAGCACGTTACTCTGGGACCATAAGGTTTGGAGGGAAGTGAGCAGCACTGGTTAGGTAGGTGGGTTGGAGCCTGCCACTTGGGGAAAGGGCCGCTTTGAAGTCCCATCTGGCATTTACCAGGTGCCTCCGGGTGTGGTCACTGGAGGATTCTGTGGCCTATAGCAAGAGCTAGGAGGGCCTCTGAGCAAGAGATGGGCTTGTTCTGAGATTGCAGGAGCCACAGTTGGCCCACTCAAAAGCCTGGCATTATCCCTGGCCCCTTTTCCAGCCTACACAGGCAAGATGACACCAGCACCCAGGGACACTTCCGCCGAGCCAGCTGTCCTCCTCTACTTCACATCCTTTCTTCTATAGCTTGGGATCCACAGCTGATGATATCAGTGACACTCCTGCCCCGCTCCTTACTCTATCCTGATGAATCCTTTTTTTTTTTTTTTTGAGACAGGAACTTGCTCTGTTGCCAAGGTTAGAGTGCAGTGGTATCATCATAGCTCACTGCAGTCTCAAGCTCCTCGGCTCATGCAATCCTGAGTAGCTGGGACTACAGGTGCACACCACCACACCCAGCTAGTTTTTGTATTTTTTTGTAGAGATGGGATCTTGCTTTGTTGTCCAGGCTGGTCTCAAACTCCTGACCTCAAGGGGTCCTCTGAGCCCAAGACGGGAGCCACTGTGCCCCACCCCTGATGAATTTTCGTTGCTCCACTTTCTTCACTTTTCCCTGGAAGCTGCAGGGGCAAGTCACTCAATAGGAAGGAGAGCTCTGCTCTGACTTGACGGTTATCAACCTGCAATGAATGAATCCTCAGCACTGCTGGGAAATTCTACCACATTTCTCCTGCTTTCAGACCTTTCCCACTCTCCTCAATCTTCCGTTCCCCAAGCTCCCCTCACTAATTGCTGCAGTCTGAGGTAAACCCACCGTCAAACATTTTAGATCCCTGCCCTCCAGCCTTTTCAGAGAACCTCACAAGACGAACCAGATCATCTCTCTCCTGTATCCTCGGTCTCTTTCTTTCTTTCTGTTTTAGACAGGTCTCATTCTGTCGCCCAGGCAGGTCTTGAACTCCTGGGCTCGAGTGATCCTCCTGCCTTGGCCTTCCAAAGTGCTGGGATTACAGGTGTGAGCCACCACGCCCAACCCACTTTACCATTTCTAGATATGGCCTTAAGTACATTCACACTGTTACGCAACCATCACCAGAACCTTTTCATCTTCCCCAAGTGAAACTGTACCCAATAAACACTAATTATCTATTCTTTCCTTCTTCTAGTCCCTGGCAACTACCGTTCTATTTTCTGTCTCTATTATTTTTGACCAGTCTGGGTACCTTATATAAGTGGAATCATAGAACATTTGTCTTTCTGACCGGCTTTTTGCATTTGGCATAATGTCTTCAAGGCTCATTCATTTGTAGCATGTGTCAGAATTTCCTTCCTGTTGAAGGCTGAATAATACTCCATTGTGTGGACGTACCACATTGTGTTTACCCATTCATCTGTGGATGGACACCGGCTGCTTCCACCTTTGGACTATTACGAACAACGCAGCTATGAACGTGGGTGTACAAATCCACTCCTGCCTGTCCTCCCCCGCCCTTACCCACACTGCAGCCACAAGTAATCCCTCTAAAGCCACAAGTATGGTCAAATCACCTCTTGCTTAAAACACGGTTTTGCAACACTCTCGGGTCAGATCTAACTTCTCACCTCCCTGATTTGTTGAAAACAAGACAGTTGAAAATACCTGCGGTCCCTTCCGCTGTCATTTCTTTCCCTTCCTTCTCCAGTTTCGTTTTGCTTTCCATCTCCTCTTTGGGACCTCAGCCCTCGGCTCCTGCTCCTCTCCTGGGGGAGGAATTCCCAGGTCACCCGCCTTCACTAGGGCAGGGGACTCTCTCCCTCCCCCTTACGCTTTCCCTCCTACCACTTGTCACAATTGGCACGACAGTATCGCGAATCTGTGACAACTGCACTGTGCTTCAACCACTGGAGCATAAACCTGTGAGGGTGAGAGCGCTGTCCGGTAGCCACGGGGCCCGGCACCCGCAAGCGCTCAGCGTTTCAGTAACAAATCCCTGAGGCCGCAGCCGACCTCCGCCGCCCGGCAGCCGAGTCCTAGCGGAGGCTCCGCGGTCCTGCAGGCTCCGGCGGCCCCCGCCCCAGCCACCTCACGTGGAGGTCCCCGCTCCCCAGGGGAAGAGGCCCTGGGGTGCCCCCGCCCCGCTCCTGCGAGGGGAGGGAGGGTCCGCTCAGACCACGGGACCCGCAGCCGCCCGGGGCGGGGGCGGGGGCGGGGGCGGGGGCGGGGCCGGCCCCGTCGCGTCACTTCCGGTGTACACAGCCGGTCCAGGGCGGTGCGCTGGCGGCCGGGGCGCGTCGCAGGTGAGGAGCGGGCGCGGGCGGGCGCGGGCTCGGGCGGAGGCGGCCGGGCGCGGGACGGCGGGCCGCGGCCGGGGCTGGCGGCGGGACGGGCTCGTGCGGCGCCGCTCGGCCCCGGGGCCCGCCGGGTGCGGGGCTGCGGGCTCCCGCCCCTTGCCCGCCCGCTCGCTGTGGAGGACGCCGGGCTCTGCGGGCGCTGGCCGGGCGGACGGAAGCCCGGAGGGGCCTTCTGGCGCGTGCCGGGGACCGGGGGGCGCGGCGGGGACCCCGCGGACGCAGGGCGAGAGCGGCGGGCCGGGGCCGGGGCGGGGAGCGGGGGCGCCCCCTCGGACCGCCGGGGCCCGGGAGGTGTTGGCTGGCGCCGGGACCGGCTCCCGGAAGCCCGCGGGGGGACGGCGGCCTGTGGGCGGTTGGCGGCCGGGGTCCGCCGGGGCCCTCACGCCGCGCGGCGGCTGCACGCGCACCTTCCCCGCGGAGCCGAGCCGCCGGGGAACGCGGTTCGCCAGCCCCGCCGAGCCCGCCGGCGCAGTGGGGCCGAGGGAGGGTCCGCGGGGACCGGCAGGGCCGGGAGCGAAGAACCCACGGGCGAGGGAGGGGCGAGGGGCGAGCGCGGGTCGGGTGTGGGTCGTTCTGCTCCGCGCCGCGCGGGGAAGGAGCGTGCCCGGTTGGCGTGATAAGAATTTCGTTCGTACTTTTTACAGAATTTGCCAGAAACAGACTCCGTCCCCCGATTGAAAATAGCCCCTCATCCCCATTGTAAAAGCAATCCTTTCTCCTCTCCTTGCACACTCGAGACAACCCAGAAAGTATAAGCGAGAAAGTGACGGTCGTCTGCCAGTTGACCACTCGGTGACAACCCCTGCGAACATTTTGGTGGTGATACAGTTACGTATTGTCACTTTTATGGACTTTATAGTATATCATTTAACCAAGCTCGACTGATGAACATTTACATTGGTTCCAGTTTGTCACGAGATAAACAATTCTACCAAGAGGCTTTTCGTCTGGTTTATTTTCTTAGGATAAATTTACAAATGGGGTCAAAGATAACATTCGTTTTTAAAAATACATGGTGTTTTTTTTTTTTCTTTGTTGACATGTTTGGAAAATATTTCTGTGTCCCAGTGTTACAAAAAAATTCCATCCATGTTTGCTTCTCATCATTTCATGGTTTTGTTTTTTTTTTTACTTTTAGGCATTTAACCTACTTAAAATTTATTTTTAGTTAAAGATACGAAATAGTTTCCAAATGGCTAGTCATTGTTCCAATTTATTGAATAAGCTATAACTTTATTATTTGATCATATTTCAGACCTGAAGTTCTACGTATGTGTTGTAAGGGCTACTTAAAAATTTCATATTTAGATTTTGTGTATGTTTAGGTGTTTTCAAGTTTCTTGAAAATATCACAGTATTTTCACTATATCCTCTGGTTTTTTCAAAAATCTATTTCCTTTATAAGTCCAGGGAGTATTTCATATTTGAGGGTTTTTTTCTTTTCATCTTTTAAAGCAAAAAGTTTAGTTTATTGCGGTCTCATTTTCCTTCTTGCTGACAAGATAACAAACTCCATATGAAGAGTTCAGGTTTGTTGTGGCAACTTTTCAGTCTGGCATTTGAGATTCTAATCTTCCTCTATTTTTGCACACAAATACGTAGGTTAGCATTGGAGACCAAGATAGAAAAGCTCTCAGATTCCCTTGGCAAGCCTAGATTTTTCAATCTAAAATTATCTCTGGATTTTTGGAAGACACCATGTTTTAAGCATCTTTTTTTTTTTTTTTTTTAAGAAAAAGTTGCACATGAGTCTGTGAAAATTTTACTAAGTGTTTGTTTTGTTGAAAACCTGAGGCCTAATACACCAGGAGCTATGTGTGAAGTGGGTCTTCCAAATCCATGGGAAAATGATTGTATCTGAGAGCTAGCAGGCTGGGGCATCGTGGGTTGGGTGTCTACTCTCTCCTTTTCCGTCCTGTGACTTTGTCCTTAGTGAAAAATGACTACCTTCCTATGTGGACAAGAATGTTGGTTTGAATAAGGAATTGATTTGTTTTGGAATTATTGAAACTAGGTTGCCATTTTCTCTTAGTATAAGTTCACAGAGGATCTGAATGTGTCAGGGGTTGTGTTTCAAATGTCTTTTATCTCTACTGACACTCTGCTCTTTAGGGTCCCCTAATTGATAGATGCAGTGGCCATTGCAAATTTCCCTTGACTTCAAGTGCAGATATTTGCTATGGTGAGCTATTCTTTCTTACCTGCATGAATCTCCTCAGTTGGCCTTCTTGACTTGGAGCTGTTGTGATCATTTTATTAAATTTGTGACTGTACTTTTTCATTTGTCATTGCTGTTCCTCCTACATATACCTGTGGGCATTTTCTGAAGCCTAGCTTCATGCCTCTTACCCTCTCCCCCAAAACATGCTCCTTCCCACTCCAGTATGTGAGTTCTGGGTAGAGAACCAGCTCACTCCCTCACCCCTGCCTTCATTTAGTGACCCCCAGCTCAGACTTCTACAAGTCATTTCTTTATCTCCCTCTAACTGACCCCTGGACATGTTCCTGAGGCCATACTCTCCAAGTGATGAAACCCTTCATCACTTCTCAAGGTGGCCTGTCCTTCATGACTTCTAAGGTTCTTACCAGCTGATGCATCTCATCTTTTTTCTTGATTTGGATTGTATTTGCCGTTTGGTTTCCATCCCTACGCGTTGATTTAGACTTTGTACCTTTTTTTTTTTAAGGGACTTCAGACTTAATCTGGTCCTACTCTCCATGAGAAAGAGGAGACCTGGTGAATTTAGTCGTGAATTTAGCTCGCATTTGTGGTGTCCTTACAGTACAGGCCAGAACACAGAGCCTCTGAATGGCACCGCCTGGGAAGAAAGCCAAATAAGCACCATGTAAGCAATTGCCATAAAGTACCGTAAGTGCCTAGGAGGGGGCCGCTAAGTGAGCTCTGCCAGGTTTCAGGGATCTGGCCTGTCCTGTTGACTGCTTTGGGCTTCAGGGCCTGGAACACTGTTCCAGAAATGATTTAAGTATTTGTTGAATGAATGAATGATCATCTGAAAATGAAGTCAGAATAAATGGTACACAAATCAGCTATCTATAGAAAAAATATAAGCCAAGAGATGTCTTGCAAATGCAATTTGAAGAATTTCAGGGAAAACTTTAAATTCAACCAAACTGACCCAGCTGTGACCCCAGGAAGGCATGATTGGAATGTGTTTGTAGCCAGAAAACTTGAATTTAATTTTGTGTCCTCAGAGGAAAGTCTAGTGTTTCTAGGAGAGGATCACGATGGTGTCTGTGGAAATTGGGGTGGCAGGTCCAAGAGAGGAATTAGGTGGTGTGTGTGTAGCACTGTCTGGGGACCCTGGCCAGAGGAGCTAGTTCTCCGCAAGGCTTGTGTACCACCAAACGGATGGGTATGTCCCTGTTGACACCGCTCGCTGTGAGGGTCTTTCCCTTTCTCAGCTTCCCTCCTCCTGATGTGCTCTGATTAGAACATGGCGTTAAGTGGAGATTTTTTGTCAAGGAGAGAGTGTGAGTAGTTGAGAGCTCTGCATCCTGACTGCTTGGATCAGATTGTGGTCTGGGGATGCTGCTAATATTTCGGTTTTTCCGTATGTAGAATGGGGATGAGAGTAGCACCTTTCTCTTAGTGTTGCAGTGAGGGCTCTGAGCACGCCACCTGGGACCCGGTACACGTTCAACGAGTGTTAGCTCCCACTGGTGTTTATAAACTGGTTAACTGGCCTTCTGGTTAATACATCGGTCATCTTTGAGCTTAGAGAGCCTGAATCAGTCCCCTTGAACCTGCCTGCTTCTGAGTGAACGACAAAGCTGATGACCGGACGGTGGGGAGTGATGACAGATGAGCTCTTCCCAGACTGCTCATCCAGGGAATCGCGTGTGCATTTCTCAGGGAAGACTTCCTGGAGCTGAGTACTGTGGGGAGAAGTTAGAGTCCAGCACCACAGCAAGGGGAGAGGACTCTCAGGCTGGGCATGTACAGAGGAGCAGAGGCGAATAAGCTTGAGGTATTGAGCTGCAGGAGATTTAGAGTAAAGGGAAATGAGATTGGAAAGGAAAGTGGGATCAGCTCTTGAAGAAATCATTAGTAAAAAAATCTAACTTATCGGGCACTAACAACGCTTCAGTTACTATGCTAGCCGCTTAGACCCACGGTGCTAACCAGGTTTGGTGCTAAGTGCTTTGTGTATATTGCTTCATTTAATCCTCACAACAACCCTGTGATACAGCTACTTGTCACAGACGTGATATGTTGAATGTCCACCTGGTAGGTCTTTCTGCCTCTTGATTCAGCCTGCACACTGCTGCAGAGATAACCCTGGAAGTCTTTTGTACCTTTCAAACCTTTTTTTTTTTGGCCAGGCGTGATGGCTCACACCTGTAATCCTAGTACTCTGGGATGCCAAGGCGAGAGGAACATTTGAGCTCAGAAGTTCAAGACCGGCAAGAGCAAGACCCCGTTTCTATTAAAAGTAGAAAGAAGTTAGCTGGACAACTAAAAATATGTAGAAAAAATTAGTTGGGCATGGTGGCGCGTGCCTGTAGTCCCAGCTACTCGGGAGGCTGAGGCAGGAGGATTGCTTGAGCCCAGGAGTTTGAGGTTGCTGTGAGCTAGGCTGACGCCACGGCACTCTAGCCCGGGCAACAGAGTCTCGTTCTGTTGCCCAGGCTGGAGTGCAGTGACACTAAAGTAGCTCACTGTAGCCTCAACCTCCTGGGCTCAAGCAATTCTCCCACTTTAGCCTCCTGAGTAGCCGGGACTACAGGCCTGTGCCACCACACCTGGCTAATTTTTTAAATCAGTTTTTGTAGAGACAGGGTCTCACTGTGTTGCCCAGGCCGGTCTCAAACTCCTGGCCTCAAGCAATACTCCCCCCTCAGCCTCCCAAAGTGCTGGGATTACAGGTGTGAACCAGTGCATACAACCCCTTTAAAAGCTTTTTGTCATCAGCTGTTTCCTGATGAAGTCCAAGCCCACAAGAAAGATCCTCTGACTTCATGAAATCATCTTGGATTAAAATGTAAAAACACCAGAGAAATATCATTCAGTGAAAAAAGTAAGGTGTAGGACGATGTGTATGGGTGCCTAATTGTGTTTAAAAAAAAAAAAGAAATATGTAGATACACGTGAAATAAGTTTATAAGTGCAGAAGAAATTTCTGGAAGGATAGAAAAGGAATGATGGTTACCTTTACCTGCAGAAAACCAGGCTGTTTGACTGACTTAGCTTTTTCTTGCATACCATTTTGTATGGTATGAATTTTCTCCGCTGTGTGTATTTATATTATGTTTTCAATTTAACAATTAATGGGTTTTAAAATGTGGTGTACATGGCAATCATGTAGAGAGCGAACATAGCGTAGTGGTTAAGAGCAAGGACTATCTAGACTGCTTGAGTTCAAGTTTATGTCGTCTGAAATTGGGGGAGGTGATACCTACCTCTGGAGTTACAGTGGGGCTCTAATGAGTTAATATTTGTAAAGTCCTTAGAACAGTTCCTGTGTTTTTGTTGTCCGTGTTGCTGTGGCCCTGTCCTGTGCACTACAGTAAAAGTGAAGGCGTGTCCAGCCCGTCGCTGGTGCTTGCTGTTTGTTTGGGAAGGGGAGGCAAACTAAGCTACCGGCGGCCGGAGGCAGCAGAGGCTGCAGAAGCTCAGGAAAGGCTCCGTGGGAACTGAAGTGGCTCGAGGTGGTTTCACTGAAACAGCGGGTATTAAATATGGGTAACGTCCAGGAAGAGGTAGATGAGCATCAAGGGACTTGTTCCAAGGGGGTGTGTCTTGACAACGTGAGATAGAGGAATCAGAAACAGGAAAGAGCTTTCAGAGGGCCTGAAATTGGGCTATGTCATGTGACGCCACGTCATTAATATGGCAGAGTTTTCCTTAGCACGTATAGGATAATAATATGATTTATAAGTGATGGCTTCTTAGACTCAATGAAATGTGGTGGCTTTACCTTGATCTTTGAAATGACTGTGAGGTGTTCCTGTGTAATTTATTTAATAAACCCCTTAACGCAGGACACGTGGATTCCTTCCAAGTTGGTGCTTGTAGACCGTGCTACCCGTGAGTGTTCTTGACATAGGCCTCTACATTTACTGTGAGTCTGTTTCAAGGATTCATTTCTAGATACAGTATTACTTTTTTTTTTTTTTTTTAGCCATTTTGACTATGTTCCTTGTGTTTGGGTCACTGTCAGATAAGTGCTTTTTCAAATTGGCAGTTGCAAAGAATTATAATGGGAAGTTTTGTTTTTTTTTTCTTTTTTGAGATGTGGGTCTTGCTACATTGCCCAGGCTGGTCTTGAACTCCTGCTTCAGCCTCCTGAGTAGCTGGGATTACAGGCATGTGCCACTGTGCCTGGCATAATGAGAAGGTTTTTGAACGTGGAATTAAGAGCTACCCACTACCTGAAAAAATCTAATTTTCTTATTAAAAATGATTAGGGCATTAGGTACTAGTGAGATGGTAATTATGGCCTGGGAACCTGGGAATACCTGAGTCTTCCCAGACCCACCCCCAGGTCCCAGACACGGGAACAGAAGCAGAGGAAAGCTGGCGTGGCTCCCAGCTTGGGTGCCTAGGCAGGGAGAGGCAGAAGTGGATCCTCTCACCAGCTCACAAGGACTCACGCTGCTTCTGGGTCCCAAGGGGGGTAAGAATGTACTACATCTTGTGCTTAAGTAACTTTGTCATGTACTTTGCAATTTGAGGTGATCTCCTTAGCTGTGTCCATTCTGTTCTTCCCTCTGGCTTGGGGCTAAAAGGGAAGGGGATGGTGGGCAGGGAAATGGGAGCAGCCGTGAACTCCTTCCCCTTGAGTACACGGGGCATCACTTGTTTTAGTTTGTTGCTTGGACTTTGGGAGTTGGGGCCAGAGCTGCAGACAGGTCAGTGATATTTCTGAAAGTTGTTAAAACTATGCAGTATTTTGAGGGGAGTTTTTTTTTGACTAGTAGTAGACTAGAATGGAGGAATTGCAGTCTTAAGATAAAATGCTACCCTCTGACTAGTCCATGGCCTCTTTTAGAACAGTAGCTTCCATTTATTGAGTCAAGCTGTGCTTTATGGATTTAATTCTCACCATAGTACTGAAGAAACTGAGGCACAAGAATTCAGGTCATAGAGTCAGTAAGTGCCGTTCATTCAGCTGATATTTACTAAGAACAGACATTCACATCTAGGTCAGTCTGATTTCCTTACTCTTACCGATGACCACTTTGGCAGTGCCTGGTTTCCATGATGTTTCTTTGTATTGGAGCATCTTACATAAAAGGTAAGGGCTTTTTTCCCTTAGACCGTAAGCTCCTTGAGAGCAGGTGTTGCGTCTGTCTCTTCCCTGTATCCGCAGTGCCTGGAGCAGTGCAGTGCACATAGTAGGACCTCGGTGAATGTTTGGGTATGTGAGGGCTCATGGCATAGCTAAGTGTCGGAGCTGGAAGCCAGCCTGGAGGTGAATTGCTGTGGGCCCACTCTCTGGGGCTGCCTTCCCTGCCAAGGGGTCGGTGGTGAGGAGGCACCTAGAGTTTCCTCATTTCTCAGTGTTTAACCTGCTGGAACATTTGTGGGGAAGAGCGCGTTCCCTAGCCGTGACTCTGACTGGCTGGCTTGTTTGAGGGATGAGAGGGCTTGCGGGGTGTCCAAAATTGGAGTCAGTGTACCCAGCTGAGAAGAGAGAGCTGCTACAATAGCCTAATGATGAAATTTTTTATGTAATTTTTTGTGTAACTTACATTTTCAGAAACGATATTGAATCTTAAGTTCAAAATTTTTATCATCCCTCTCCATGGTAAGAAAAATAATTTCTAAATTGTAGTTTGATTTACCTATTTGTATAGAAGCTTCTGGACAAATACTTTTTTTTTTTTTTTTGCCATTCAAGGTTAAATTTGGATAGGTTCCATAGTGTGAAGTTATTAAGAGTAAGAAGCAGTATAGAATTTTAAGTTTTCTTAAATAATTTCCTAATGGATACAGTTAGTTTTCACTAGGTCAACTTTCTTTTACAAGTTTGCAAACCATTTTTGGGTAACTGATTTTTTCCCATATCGTACCACCTGTAACAAAAATAAAACTGCTGGTTTTTAAAAGATATAGATTGTTGAATTTTTTTTCCAACAAATTGGATTTGAAGAAATTACATCAGTGCTTTGCGATTTTAAAAAAATGATTTATTTAAACGTAAGTTATTCCCTGATTTACGCTTGAATTTCCATCAGCAGCACAATTTGTTTTCATGAGTGTTTTCATAGTACTTGAGTACATTTGTTGTGAAAATTTTTAATGGTCCAGGACCATTTTATTTTATTTTATTTTTTTGGAGACGGAGTCTCACTCTTGCTCAGGCTGGTCTTGAACTCCTGAGCTCAAGCGATCCTCCTGCCTTGGCCTCCCAGAGTGCTGGGATTACAGGCACGAGCCACTATGCCTGGCAGGACCATTTTAGTTTATTTAGTTTAGTTTAAAACCTTTGTTTTACCTGAACACATTTTTTTAGAAGTTTAAGAGTCAACTTTGTTCATCCTTTGGTGATGTGTGGTAGTTTGTGTGTGATTATAGACAAAACTTTTCTTGGCAAGGATTTGCTTTTTTTTTTTTTGAAAGTCTGTTTAACAAAGATTGTTTTGGCTCGGTGTTCCTCCAGTAAAATTGTTTCAGAAGTTCTAATACTAGTTTTGTTTTGTCTCAGCAGCAGCAGGTTTTGAGAGTTAGCCTTTTGACTTCCCAAGAGGACTAAAGCACCAGTCTTCAGTTTATTTATTTACGATTTTCTAATCAGGCGCAGATAGTGGGGTCTGTCCTCAACAGGACCAAGTAACATGGGATTTTATTTTCATTAAATGTTTACTAACTTTCTTTGTATGAAATTGAATATGTGGTGGTTAGATTCATTTCATTTACTTTTCTACTGATTAATGTGGTGACTATTTTAAAAATTAGGCTTTATTCCTAGTTTCTTCCCATTTTTCCTCTACCAAAAAAAAAAAACCCTCTTCAGTTTAAATAAAATTAAGCCTGTCCTTCATCTATATGACTATTTAGCACATTTGACCTACTTTTTTTTTTTTAAACCTATGTTATTTTGAAAGTGAATTTCAGCTCTATTGACCTTGTGGTTAGAAAAGTTTTTCTTCTGCTTAAACGAAATTATCAGTTGTTTGTAGATTACCAAATACAAAAGCTGTTCAGAGCCGCAAATGATAACGTGTCCTGGTTTTGTGGAGGAATGCTGTAGTTTGCGGTGGTAAGTTGTTACAGAGCCGATGTCAGCACCGGAGGCAGGACAGGACCGTTCCGAGGCAGGTGGTTCTCCGATGAGACCGGGAGCTCCTTGAGAGCAGGGGCTGTGTCTGTGTCATTTTCCAGCATCCCGGGTGCCTGGAGCTCAGGCACAACTCACCGGGTTTACCCATGTGGGTTGGGGATGGATTTAGGAAGCATCTATATTTTAACTATGATAGAGTCTAGCACCGATCGGAATTTTTATTTTGTAGTTTTTTTCTTACCTACCGGAGTTCTCATAGCTCAGTGTAGGATAACTGGGACTTTGGATTTTGTCAACCCATCAATTACACAGTAGCTCTTTGTTTTGTTTCTAGTAGCCACTTCTTGACTAGACAGATAATTTAATCTTGGCCTCCTTAAAACTTTTTCACTGATTTTTTTTTTCTGAGATAGTCTCGCTCTGTCGCCCAGGTTAGTGCTGTGGCATCAGCCTAGCTCACAGCAACCTCAAACTCCGGGGCTCAAGCGATCCTCCTGCCTCAGCCTCCCGCCTCAGCCTCCCAAGTAGCTGGGACTACACAGGCGTGTGCCTCTGCACCCAGCCTTCATTGATATTTATTTCTCTGTTATAGCTTTAACATTTCAGGACTTTTTACATGAATCTTCAAATTAAGATACTTTCGTATGAATTCCTTGGAGGCCATTTCTGTATAATAGGCTATGTCCACTTTGTCTTTCGGAGTGGTCTCCCATACACAGAAACCGTCCGGGCTTGGTGGGCCCAGAAGTGTTGCTTCCTGTCCTGGCCCTTGGCTCCCAGTGCCCGCCTTTCCGTGTTGATGTTTTAATGATACCCTCCCTACGCAGGGATGTGTGTAAAGGAAGCAAGGCAGTGATTACTTTTGTTTCAGCTCTGTGAACTTCCTCCCCCACTTCCTATTTTTACCGCAGTTGCACAGGAAATGAGGCGGCTCCTGGCCGGCTGCTGCTAAGCACTGATTTTAGGTGGCAGAGGACAAGGCCTCAGGGTCTGAGCCATTTAAAACATTCTCCACCTTTGTCTTTTTACTACCTTTTCCTCTAAGAGTCATAGGAAAACAATTTTGTGATTGGGTCGAGATGACGTCATATCCTCCTCAGCCTGGGGGTGAGGTAGGGGTGGCAGCTCAGCTGGAGGGCAGCTATAACTGTAGGGGTGGGATGTCCTGGCCCTGTGGCCCCGCTGCTGTCCGGGGTGAACAGCTTGGCAGGAGCAAAGATTAGGTTGAAGGTGTGGGACCTGTTGCAGGTAAGGCTGGGAGGGTGGGTTCTGGTTACTTTCTAGGGGCCTTGACTGAAGCTTGGAGTGGTCTGGGGAGCCCAGTCTGCTCTCTTGAATCCTTAACCAGGGCCTCAGCCTGTGTGGCACCCGCTCTCCTCTGAACTCATGGCGTTTGGTTTTTAAACATCTTACTTAGCATTTACCCGTCTCTTTTCCAGTGACCTGTTACTGTATTTGGACCTGTTACAGCGTAATGTATGGGGGAATATTGTATTACCTCCCCAGAAGGAAGTAGCCTTTTATACATTAGGTCACTTGAATGTGGCAGTATTGACACTTTAGGGTGGGTGACTGTTTGTTAGAGGGGCTGTCCTGCGCGTTGTAGGATGTTTAGCAGCATGTCTGGACTCTACTCCCTAGATGCCACTAGCCCTCCCCAAGTCCTGACGAGCAAAATGTCTCCAAACGCCAAATGTCAGGGGCGTGGGACGGGGAGTAGGAGGCAAAGTCACCCCCTTCCCCACTTGTTGAAAACCACCGTGTTAAAGGATTGATTGCCGAATTACTAATTTTGTAAAATGGAATAAAGTAGAATGTTTGGTTCCCCGGGACGGGAGACATTTGTTTCTGTTTCAGTGTCTGACATGCTCGTACGTTCTTAGTTCGCTGCTTAGATTGTGCTGTGCCCTTTAGCCGATGTTCAGGGGCATCTTCTGTGTGCTTGCACTGAGAGAGGTAGGGCCTGAGCACCGGGCAGCCTGGCTTCTGGTCCTCAGAAGGCATTTCTCTCAGCGCTGTGCCTTGATCTTGCATGCTCTGGAAGGCTGGTATCTTGGAAGCTGAACAGGGAAGGTATAAAGGAGGGAATGAGAGGTTCAGCATGTAACGGTAACTATAGCTAACATTATGGAGCAGTTGCTGCAGAGCAGACACTGTGGTGAGCAAGATCGGCAGGATCGAAAGTACAGGGTGGAAAGGTGAGGGAACAGGACAGGGACCACGTAGGATGACACCTTAGGTTTAGGCTAAGGGTTGGCAATGTCTTAAACCAAGCAAGGCAGTAAATACAGCAGGAGGACCAGGGAATAGAAGGGTGACAAGGTAAAGTTTGAAGAGCTTGAGGAGATGTCTCATGGGTCTAGTCCTAGGAGAGTCTAGACTAGAGAGTTGAATTTGGGAATCGCCAGCAATGGGTATGGAGGAGGATGATCTGAATAGAGGTCACTTTACTTTTCATTGTTTTGATTCAACTTTCTATCATTCCAGGAACCCTAGAGCCTTAAATTGTCTCCTAGGAGTGATAAACTGAATGTCGTGTTCTAGATATTTGACAGGTGCGGTGATGGCTCAGCCTCTGGCAGCAGGCTGCCAGGCCCACATCCAGCTCTGTGGATGACTACTACCTTACCCACGTGGTAAGAACCTGAAGAACTCACTTAACCTCTTTCCGTGCCTCACCTACCTCACAGGGTCATTGTGAGAATGAAATCAGATAGTGTGTAAAGTTACCTAATATCCAGTGCCTGGAAATTAGTACACACTCAGTTAATGTCAGCTGTTTTTGTTTTAGGGTTCTGTTGAGGCTTAAATGAGATTATATATCTAAAGCTACAAGTATAATGCTTGACATGTTGTAGGCGCTTGGTGAGTGGTCTGTTTGGTCGGGGAGTACTTGTGTGAATGTGGCGTATCTTCAGTAGCTTATTTATTTATTTATTTTAAACAGGACCTTATTTCTAGCACTTAATTACTACCTCTGTGGATTGTAAGGGTGACTGCTTGTGCTGTGCAGAGATACCACTAAATAAACGCCGAGGATGAACTAGTCATTCAACAAATACCTGTTGAATGTTTGCGGTGTGCTTAGCACTCTTGATTGTCGTGAATGAGCTCAGTGATCCTGGGGCTTGGCGGCGGGAGGGAAGCGCAGAGGAAACTGGCAGTCGTGAGGCAGTATCTTACAGTACAGCGAAGCTAATGTTGAGATGGGGCTAAACAGGAGATCAAGGCTGCAGTGAGCTATGATCCCTCCAGCCTTGGTGACAGAGGGAGACCTGCCTCTAAAAAAAAAAAGATGGGGCTAAAAATGGTGTCATGGTAGCACACAGAAGGACCCCTAGGTCCTTGTCAAAGTCTTTGTCAAAATGGCTTCTCAGAACAAGTGACGTCTAATTTAGACACCCAGGGAGAGTGAGAGTAAGCCAAGAAAACTTTCTAGACAGAGGGAACGAGCACGTAGCCAGGTGGTAAGAGGGAGATGGCACAGGTAAGAAGAGGGTGCTGGTGGCGTGGTGTAAGAAAGTTGGGAAGGGTAGCGGAGCACCGCAGTGGATGTTAAGCGGGAGAGTGGCGTGATCGCATTGGCCCTAGAATGGTCGCACAGCAACCAGAGGGGAGCAGTCCAGGAGTTTGGAAGATCACTCAGGAGGAGCCTCTGTAGTTCAGGCAAGAGGTAAAGATGGTCTGAACTTTGGTATGGCAGCGAAGGCAGAAGGCAAAGGACTTGAGAGGTCCTAAGGAGGCCGGAAGGGTAAGACTCAATGATTAATTGGATGTGAAGGGGAGTGAGGAGTGAGGGATAGCTCGTAGGTTCCTGCATGGTTCAAGTAGGCAGACAGTGACACTTTTCACCTAAACAGGGAAGGAACATGAAAGACTTGAGACTTGGCTTTCAACGCTTGATTTGGGGACCTGTCCGATAAGGCAGTTGTTGGGTTCCGGAGCACCGGAGAAAGATCTGGTCTAGCTAGAGAGATGGGTTTGGGAATCCTCCCGGGAAAAATACGTTGCTCTTGGAAACAGAGAGGGCACAGCGCAGAACTCTGAGGAACCACGGCACCGACGGTCTGTCAGAGGAGGAGTGGCTCAAAGGGGCAGCTAAGAATGGTCAGAAGGAGGAGGAGAGCTGGGAGGACTAGCATCTTTTCATGTTAGCAACCTGTGGAGTTGCTTCGCTTCTTAATGTGGTAACAGATAAAGGGAGCCAAAAAAGTGGAGTTCTAAGGAGGGAAGAGCAGACGACTGAATCTTTCAGGCGTTTTCTCTTGCCTGGGTAGATATTTTAAATTTATGGATGTTGAGAATAAAATTCTTCAAAGCATTTTTCTGGAGTACATTTCTAAATATGGTTTGTGTCAGTCTGAACTGACTCAAAACATGGAAATGGTTGGGCTTTGAACTTCATAGACAATAACTTCACTAATCTGCCTAAAGAATTTCCTGTAGTGTCTCCACATTATCAAGGGTAAATATTTGGGTTTACATTTTTGTGGATTGGAAGGGATAGAACATTTTCTGTGTTTTTTTTTTTTTTCTCTGAAGAGGGACTTGTTTATGGAGTGAGTCATCTTTATATTTTGTGTAACAGCTTTATTGAAATATAATTCACATACCATATAATTACCCTTTTTTATTTGTTTGTTTTTTGAAACAAGGTCTTGCCATGTCATCCAGGCTGGAGTGCAATAGCGTAGTCATAGCTCATTGCAGCCTCCAACTCCTGGGCTCAAGCAATCCTCCCCGGCTCAGCCTCCCGAGTAGCTGGGACTACAGGCACATGCCATCCCCCCACCTCTGAGTATTCTGTATTTTTTTATTTTATTTTTTTGAGACAGAGTCTCACTCTGTTACCTGGGCTAGAGTGCTGTGGCGTCAGCCTAGCTCAAAGCAACGTCAAACTCCTGGGCTCAAGTGATCCTCCTGCCTCAGCCTCACAAGTAGCTGGGACTACAGGCATGTGCCACCATGCTCGGCTAATTTTTTCTATATACTTTTAGTTGGCCAATTAGTTTATTTCTATTTTTAGTAGAGACGAGGTCTCGCAGGCCGGTTTTGAACTCCTGACCTTGAGCGATTCTCCCACCTCGGCCTCCCAGAGTGCTAGGATTACAGGCATGAGCCACTGCGCCCAGTCATTCCGTTGCTTATTTTAAAAAATAAAAATGTGTGTGTTTTTATCCCCTATATCTTACTCCATTCCTATTTTATTTCTTCCTTTGTTTTTCATCTTGGCAATCATATTTCTTACTTCCAAAAATTTTGTGGATTTCGGCTTCCTTTATGATTTACTTGCTTTTGTTTTAAGGATGCACTATCTTTGCCAGGTGTGGTGGTGCGCACCTGTAGTCGCAACTACTTGGGAGGCTGAGGCAGAAGGATTGCTTGAGGCCAGGAGTTTGAGGTTGCTGTGAGCTAGGCTGACACCACAGCACTCCAGCCCAGGAGACAGAACAAGACCCTGTTTCAAAAAAAAAAAAAGAATATAAAGGATGCACATTATCTTTTCAAATCCCTCTGAGGCTACCAGTCAGAATTATTTTCAGGTGTTTTTCTGGGACCTAAAATATATGTTTCTTCTTTGGTTTGGTCAGCTTTTCATCTTAGTTGTCCTTTTTTGTCCTCTTGGTTTTCCTATACTATCTGGTGTCTTTATCAGTGAAGGAACTTGGTTTTTTATATTGGCGATTGGCAGGAGGTCTCTCCGTTGTTCCAGCAGTCCTCTTGCTGGGAGTTGGCTAATTGAGTGATCGGGAGTGGAAAGTACAGATGAGATCAGGTTGATTAGTCTGTTCCCCACTCCTGATTTTTGTACCTGCTGACTCAAAGCTGGGCATTTCTCCAGCGCCTGCAGGAAAAAGGGCTCTGCCTCTCTGCCCTCCTTTGGCCCTGCACGCCCTAGGAAGTGGCCAGCTTTGCTCTGGTCTGTCTTGTAATACAGTTTCCTCTGCTTTCTCTCCGTCGTCTAGAAAATGGCCAGCATTTAAATAGACTGTGGCCCTCAGACCTTCTCATTACTGCTAGGCTGTGATTCCCTCATGAATGAGTGTCTGTACTGTTATGTCACTGGGATTTGGGGAGGATGGGAAGGTAAGTGCCTAGGCCTATATTTAGCCTGTCATCTTGAAAGGAAGCTCCTTTATGCCATGCCGTTGCTGACATAAGGACTGCTTGCCACTCCCTTTTCTCTGTTGGCTTAATGACCAAATGGATTTACAATTGCTGTCTTGTATTCACAAATCATAGCTATCAATCTTTAGTCAAATAGCAAAATTTTAATTCAGGGATTAAATTTCTCCTTGTAGCTGTTTAGTCCATTTTAAATATAAGTTAGACATCACTGAAGCAGGTGATGCTTCCTGCTGTGGAATAGGTAGGTTTCTATTGGGTTCAGGGGTTGGGTAACTTTACAAGACCTTTCTTGTTTCTCTGACTTTTTTCCAGACAAACAGAAATAATAAGGCCTGTTTACTTTTACTTTTTTTGTGGGAATGATAATAACATCATCCAGCATTTAGTGCCTAATATATGCCAGATATTATTCTGAGTGCTTTGTGTGTATGAACTCATTTAACTCAATAACAGTAATTACCAGGGTTTTTTGTTTTGTTTTACTTTCTTTAAGTTTTTTCTATTTTCCTAACT
Organism: Lepilemur ruficaudatus; assembly: GCA_963574885.1. Lineage (NCBI taxonomy): Eukaryota > Metazoa > Chordata > Mammalia > Primates > Lepilemuridae > Lepilemur > Lepilemur ruficaudatus. Next base: position 24,275 of record CAUYRT010065664.1, read on the forward strand.
GCTAGACTATATGGGAAGTAATTACTGTTATTATCCCTATTTTACAGACAATGAAACTGAGGCAGAGAGAGGTTAAGGAACTTGCTCAAGGTCACATAGCTGGTAAGTGACAGAGCCAGGATCTCCCAAGTTAGGCAGGCTCCCAGGACCCCTCTTGTATTCATTTCGGTATCTGCCTTTCTGAAGGGAAGTGTTTCAGGAGATTTTCCCAGGATGACTGACCATTTTTCATATCTTACCAATTATGGGTATAAGAAAACCCTCTTATACTGAATCTTGATCTGGTTTTAGGCATGTTCTTTATTGTTTGAAATAGAAATTGCTGATGACTCTGATTGCAGAAATGAGTGTTTTAAATGATGTAATCACGTCTGAGTTTCATTTTAGTTTATTGAGAACCTTTGCAAATTATTGTGTTGAAAAGATGTGACTTAACCTACTAAAATGCTTTTTTTGCTATGTGTTTGAGAATTTTAAGTAGCATTAAAACTTTTGAATACATTACTTAAATCTTACAAGTCTTGGCTACACTAACTTCTGAGGTCTTTCACAATTTGTATTTATTTCCATGCAACATGAATGGTGGATTCATAAATGGTGAATGTTTTCCCAGTGAAAATTCTTTTCACAAAAATATGGAAAAGAAATGTCCTTAAATGGATTGAACATATTTTAGCCTTTCAGGCAGATTAATATGGGGGGAAAGCATTTGAAAAACATTGAGACAGCATTTGGAAGAATTTAATTTTTAAAAAATAAAAATAAAATGCAGCTGCTCATGTGCATGTGTATGTTCATGTTTGTGTGCATTTTAAACATTTTGTTTCAGAAATGTTCAATAGTATATAGTGTTAGAGCTATTATTAGAGCAAATGATGTGATGAACCTCATGTACCCATCACTTGACTTCCAACAGTATATTAGTGGGGTGTCGTGGCACACACCTTAGTCCCAGCTACTCGGGAGGCTGAGGCAGGAGGATCACTTGAGCCCAGGAGTTTGAGGTTGCTGTGAACTATGATGACACCGTTGCACTCAAGCTGGGGCACAGAGCAAGACTGTCTCAAACCAACACACAAAAGGTTGTAATGACATCCTGAAAGGCTGTGCGAAGTGGAATTGTTACAGTACTATACTAAATATACTCAAGAGTCACTACTTAAAGGATCTTCTGGATATCTTTTAAGATATTCAGGAACCCTCTGATTATTTGTTTCATAGGTTGATATTTTTGTATTTTAGACTTTTTTTTTTTTATTATGAGACTGAGTCTCCCTCTGTTGCCCAGGCTAGAGTGCCATGGCATCAGCCTAGCTCACAGCAACCTCAAACTCCTGGGCTCAAGCTGTCCTCCTGCCTCAGCCTCCCAAGTAGCTGGGACTACAGGCATGCACCACCACGCCCGGCTAATTTTTTCTATATTATTTTTAGTTGGCCAATTAATTTCTTTGTATTTTTAGTAGAGATAGGGTCTCACTCTTGCTCAGGCTGGTCTCGAACTCCTGACCTTGAGTGATCCTCCCGCCTCAGCCTCCCAGAGTGCTAGAATTACGGGCGTGAGCCACTGCGCCCGGCCTGTATTTTAGACTTTTAAGAAGAGGAGTATCCCATTATGTTGGGAATACAAGTATTTCCAGTGGTGTTAGTGTTAGATATATAGTTGATCCTCATTTTTTTTTGGATTCTGTATTTACAAATTTGCCTACTTGGTAAACTTTATTTGTAACTCAAGATCAGTACTTACAGAGCTTTTGTAATCATTTTCAGAACATATACAGAGTATGAAAAATTTGAGTCATCCAACACATCTCCAGCTGAAGTCAAATAAGGCATGCTCTGCCTTTGTGTTTTAGCTCTCAGACTGTAAACAGTGTCCTCTTCATGGTCTATTTAATGTCATATTTTTTGCATTTTCTTGCTTTCTGTTGGCAATTTCATCATTTAAAAGGGCCCCTAAACATAATGCCGAAGTGCTGTCTGGTGTTCCTAAGCTCACGAAGCTCATGTAATGTGCCTTATGGAGAAACTGTGTGTGTTAGATGAGCCTCATTTAGGCATGAGTTACAGGCATGAGTAGGCTGTGAGTGTAATATTAATGAATCAACAGTATGGATTAGATAAGGTATCTTTAAACAGAACACACATAAAACAGGTTTACATACTGATTGTTGTATGAAAATGTTAGGACCAGAGGCTCATAGGAACCTGACTCACGTAGCCTGTGCTTTAGCCCAGCCGGGTGTCCCGAGCAGACCCTGTGCGGTCCTGCTTTAGGACCTTTGCTGTGTTAGTCCTTTCACTTGGTGAGCCCCACCTGTCCCTTTTGCGCTTGTCGAAAACCTATCCTATGATCCAGGCCTACCTCAGAATGATTTTTTTATGACTACTTCCTGATTTCCCTTGCTCTTTGCTCGTCTCTCCCTTTGCTGATCCCCCATGAAGTTTCAAGCCAGACTTGTCAGCAGCCCTCACTATAACATGAGTCCTCATGCTGTCTTCTCGCAGACTGCGACGTCTTCGAGGGGGAAATAAGGGAGTGCTGAATACAGATGCAGGCCAGGTTCAGTGTGGAATCATACTTTTGTTGCATTACTTTTATACTGTAGCTTCAGGAATTTTCTGACAGTCATAGTTCAGCGCTGCTTCTCTAAGGTTATCATGTGATTTCTTATTCATTTGTAGCCCACCTTTGTGAATAATAGCGTTGCAGAAGTTAATGTTCCAGAATTATGCATTGTCTTATAGCTTCCTAACTTTATTTTATTTTTCCCCTTGCAGGAAATGACTTAGAGGCCTTACAAATACATCTGTGCATTCTTGCTTCAGACCTCACGATTGAGGGCCAAGCCAGTCTGGAAGCACCTCTTATTAATGTTACAAGGAAACCGCTACCTCAGCAAACAAAAGGAAAGGAGGAGAAGACTTATGATGACAAATGCTATTTTTAAAAAAAGTTTGTTTTCAGAAAACATTAGAGGAAATTTGGAAATTTTTTGCATTGCAGAGACAAAGCTTTACAAGTAAATGGATTTGACAGGCAGGCTCTGTCAAAATTCTGCAGAGGTTTGATCTTCCTTCCTAAGGACTTTGTGTAAAGTAATTCTGTACTGCTTTTTAAATTGCTGTTGATCAGCTTGTGGGTTTTTGGGTTCTAACTTTTTGGTATGTTGAAGATACATTGTATTACATTATATTACATTTTTAAAAGTTAAGTTATTTTTCTGCCATTGTAAATACAAATATGGAAATATTCTTGCAAAGCAATTTTAAGTAAAACATTTTTCTCGGCAAGCATATCTTTTTATTGAGAGAGTGGAATGCTAAACAGTTCTTATGTAGCATTTTGGACACATTTTTATTTTTTTGTCAGAGGTCCTGCCTACACTGAAAATATTAATTATATAAACCTGTTGTCCTTGTCACATCTACATCGGATCACGTCACCTGCCTCATGGAAATGCCTTTTTTAAAACTTAGATTTGCAGAACTCCACTATTTTTATACTTAGCTACCGCTTTGGAAAAAAGGAATCGGAACCCTGACCTACTCAGGGTCACTGGGACGGTCTCTCTCCCGTATGTATTGCTGTAGTGCCCAGGACAGCAAAATGGACTACAAGCGGCGCTTCTTGCTTGGCGGGTCCAAGCAGAAGGTGCAGCAGCACCAGCAGTACCCGATGCCCGAGCTGGGCCGAGCGCTGAGTGCTCCCCTGGCATCTACAGCCACCACTGCCCCCCTGGGCAGTCTGACCGCTGCAGGCAGCTGCCACCACGCCATGCCCCACTCCACTCCCATCGCCGATATCCAGCAGGGCATCTCTAAGTACCTGGATGCCCTCAACGTCTTCTGCCGTGCCAGTACTTTCCTCACGGATCTTTTCAGCACCGTGTTCAGGAACTCCCACTACTCGAAGGCGGCCATGCAGCTCAAAGATGTGCAGGAGCACGTCATGGAAGCAGCCAGTCGGCTGACCTCGGCCATAAAGCCCGAGATCGCCAAAATGCTGATGGAACTCAGTGCTGGGGCTGCAAACTTTACCGATCAGAAGGAATTCAGTCTCCAGGACATTGAGGTAGAGTATCTTCTGTGTCACACTTAGGTAGGAAAATACATTCCAGAGGTAAGTGAAGATACGGTCGTAATGGTAGCCTTTGCCCTCTTCCTGTTGGTACTCTCTCCTTGTGAAAAATTTGTGTGTGCCCGGTTCTCGATTGCTTCCATTTCAAATTAAGTAGGTTAAAAGATTATTAAACAAATGAGCCTGTATTTTTTGTTTTTGTCCTTTAAGTTTTCAAGTTGGATCCTGATTTCCAATTAACACATTGTTAAAAGTTCTTAGTGGGTATTGGGAATTCTTAAATATGGTTAAGAGCTTTATCTGTGGATTTTCATTATGTAGGATTGGTTTGTGGAACGTTCCACACGTTTATAGGGTAAATTGTTTTTTCAGTTCTAAACTCACAGCTGTTGACATTCAGATGCATTTGAGTCTTAGTCAACACATTTCTTGGGGTCTTTTATTTTTTTCCCTTGCAGAACTCACAGTCTATCTCGAGGTCATTGATACTTAAAATGAAATATTCTTGTCTTTCAGGGCTCTAGATTAAAATGTAAGATTAGAATTCAAGTTTCGTTCAGAATAAAGATGACATTTTTCCTTGACTTTGTTTAGGAAATGATTTATTAAACTTTGATCTCTTATATTAGTTTGATAGATTTTAAAAATTATTTTTAGTTGTTCAGAGAGTTAATTTGGGATTGATTTTTCCGTGTGTCGTATGTCTAGGTGAAGTTCTTGGATATGAAGTGCTTGGAGGGGGAATGTCCCTTTCCTTATCCTTGAGCTGAAATCACCAGGCTTTTAAGTCAAATCTGATAATTGAGGTGGCTGAATGAGCTAACACTGCTTTGGGTTTAAAATTAAAAAAAGAGCTAGACTGTTAGTTAATATGACTAATTTTTATTGTGTTTAAAAGTGATTTTGAAGAGATTTTGCAAGAGGAACTTAGAATTATTTTTTAAGAAATAGCATCATTGGTGTAAATCAGGGATTATCAAACTTTTTTTGTAAAGGGCAGATAGGAAATTTTAGGCTTCATGGGCCACATGTGGTCTTTGACACTTTTTTTTTTTTAAACAACCCTTTAAAATTATAAAAGTAAAGTTAGGTATTGTGGTGTGCACCTGTAGTCCCAGCTACTGGAGAAGCTGCTGAGGTGGGAGGATCACTTGAGCCCAGGAGTTCAAGGCCAGCCTGGGCAATTTAAGGAGACCCTGTCTCTTTTTTTAAAAAACAAAAAAAAAAAAAACTAGGCCTGGTGGCTTTGTCTGTAATCCTAGCACTTTGGGAGGCCAAAGCAGGAGAATTTATTGGGGCCAGGAGTTTGAGACCACCTTCAGCAACATAGTAAGACCCGGCCTTAATTAAAAAAAAAAAAAAAAAGGTAAAAATCAATTTTACCTTGTGGACCTGTCTATTCCATGAACTGGATTTGGCCCATGGACTGCAGTTTGCTGCACCTGTTGGTATAAACATGTAGTAATCTTCTTGGGTCATTTTATATCCAGAGAAATTATCATTTTGAAAGTGTTTATAGAGTGGCTTGTCATAGTTTAAAGTTATATAGGTAAAGCAGGCCTGTACTTCTCAAAAGCAATTCATGCAATGAAACATAAAACTTATTTCCTGTCCCATTCCTTTCTTTTGACGTGACCATTGTTGACTGGTTAGTGTATGCCATTCCAGACTACTGTCTATGTACGCACAGATACATATTTGTGCCCACACAAAAGTACAGCATTGGCTTCTGTTTGTTTTACGTAAAGAACCACGTTGTCCAGCCACCAGTGTGCCTGGTCAGTGCTTGACGGAGATGTGGCAAGAGAACAGCTTAGGGACACTTTGCCCTCTTTTGGAAAGTGTTGAACAATGTTAGACCCAGACTGGTACAGCTATGCCATGATGACATAAGCACTTTCAGCTTTATTTAGGACTTCAGGCAAGAGTGGTTTGAAAAAATAAGGTCAGAGGCTTTTATTTTAACCTGAACATTATTAAGCTCTTCTTCAGGCCATGCTTCTAGGTATTGGAGGAGACAGAGCTGGGCCTGCATGGCCCTTTGCTTTCCAACCCTGGAGGGCAAGTGCCCTTTGTGCCTCGGGTCAGGACAGTTAGAGAAGATGACCAACCCTGAGAAGGAGTAGGGTCTTGTAAGCGACTGGGGTACGGCAGTACTTTGTTTCTTCTGATTTCCTGGGACCAGCAGGGACCGCTGAAGCTGAGACGGGGAAACACTTCTTGCTGTAGTTTGGAATTTTGACTTGGCTCTCACTGTTGAAATGCTGATTAGGATAGCTGGAATGCTACCATGTTTTTTGTACTTAATGGCCTAAACAAATTTTCCAAGACTAGTCTGGAAACTAAGCGCTCTTGGTGGGCTTTAGAATCTATTGTATCTATTCTAAGTTTCAAACAGCTGACTTACAAATGAATTTCAAAACGTGATTACCAACTGTCGGCCCGCAGACTTCACATTTTACTTTTTCCCCAGATATGTGCTGCCAGAGGATGTAGCCATAGGCCAGTAAGGGCTTCTCTTCTCAGAATGTTCACCAACTCAGATGAAATGGCTAGGCATTTGGATTTTTTTCCTGTTGTTATTTTTTTAGGGTTTTATAAGTAAGGCCCTAAAAGGCTGTTTAACATTCATCCCTGGGGAACGGAATCTGTGGCCTTACGTTGCTGAACTTGACTGGCTAGACAAGGCCTCTCCTCAGGAGCTCAGCCCAGGACTGTGGGTGAAGAAAGCCCTGAATTCGGAGTATGCAAATGCTTGACCATTGCAAACCTAGGACAAAGTATGATTCCCCCTCCCACCCCTGAAGGTGGCCAATGCCTTCTTCTATTGCTCCCCAGGTGATTCTGATTTATGGCCAGGTTTGGGATTTGCTTATTCATTGACAGATACTGATGCCCGGGAGCTATGGTTGCTAACTGTGTGCTCTGCCACTCTGCTCTGGGGCAGGCGTGAGTCCTGTCCAGTCTGTGCTCGTCAGTGACTTTGCCCCTTAGCCTGGGTGCATCACCTCACAGGCTCACTGTTAGAGTAATGAGTTGTAACTGTGGGGTTTCGCTGTTGACTAGTGCCTGCCACATTCTTTGTCTGGTATGTCAGCCCAGGAAGTAAATTGTGGGGCACAGAGTCAGAAGATCTAGGTTTAGAAGGTGACTCTACTTACTGCCTGTATGACCTTGAGCAAATCTTTTAGCATTTCTGAGCCTCAATTTGCCCATCTATAAAATGGACTTCCCACCCACCTTCCAGAGTTAAGCGATCAGTGTGTGTGAAGCACTGTGCCTCAAGTAGTTGTCACCATCATCACTGTTACTGTTTCCATCCTAGCTTGAAAGGTACTGTCAGCCCTTCTCTGAAGTGCAAAGGACAATTGGTTGTATCATGTTAGTGGGTTTATGCTGTACCAATGAATGAAGTCGTTCCTTATGTTTCATTGACTCCTAGAAGACTGGTCTGTCAGCTTTGTTTTGTAAGACTGGAAATGTAACATACAACTATGTTAATAACTATGTTAACACTATTACTGAAATAACCGGTATCTTCAGATTCCATTTTCAATGGAATGTCTTCTTATAGTAAAACTGACCGTTCAGATTTTTAACCATGTGGTTTTACTTTGCCTTCTGGGTACTCTGTGGACATAATTGGCCTTGTGGATTGCTCTGGTTCAGTGGGAGCTCAAAGATGACGAGAATTCGTATGAGCTAGAGTTCCCAATGAGGGAGTGGAGAACAGGATTGGGGAAGAGTGGATGGGAATTTGGAAGACCTTGGGTCTCGCTATTTCATGCAAATATTTTGACTTCTAGGCATTACACGAGGTCCAAACGTGAACACAAAGGTAGAGCCTTCTAAAGCATAGTGACCTTTTAACTTTGTATGATTTCAGATTTCTAGTGAATTGTTGCCTCCTTTTTTTTTTTTTTTTTGACAGAATCTCACTCTGTCACCTGGACTAGAGTGCGGTGTCATCAGCCTAGCTCACAACAACCTCAAACTCCTGGGCTCTAGTGGGCCTCCTGCCTCAGCCTCCTGAGTAGCTGGGATTACACACGTGCCCCACCACGCCTGCCTAATTTTTTCTATATTTTAGTTGCCCAGCTAATTTTTTCTATTTTTAGTAGAGATGGGGGGGGTCTTGCTCTTGCTGAGGCTGGTCTCAAACTCCTGACCTCAAGTGATCCTCCAGCCTCGGCCTCCTGGGGCGCTAGGATTACAGGCGTGAGCCACCGCGCCCGGCCAGTTGTTGCCTTCTGTTCAAGTTGGTAGTTGAAAATTTATTGTGCTAACGCAGCAGCAACATGCAACCTAAAATCGCTGGCTGTCTTGTTTCCACAGGTACTGGGGCGATGTTTCTTGACAGTGGTGCAAGTCCATTTCCAGTTCTTGACTCATGCGTTGCAGAAGGTCCAGCCGGTGGCTCACTCTTGCTTTGCCGAAGTGGTTATGCCAGAGAAAAAGAACAGCAGCAGCGGTGGCGGCTTATCTGGCACAGGACACACTCCTGAACTGGAGGAAGCTGTGCGATCCTGGCGGGGGGCTGCCGAGGTAACCCTGGCTCCGGGGAAATGGGTGCCTTGTTGTTCAGATACAAGAGGCTCCTAGGGCCTTTGCCTGTTGGTTCTCAAAAGAGCCATTTCATTGAGGAATTTGAGTTTTAAACTGTTACCATCAGCTTGTTCATTCAGCAGTGAATACCTTTGTGAGTGCCCGCTTTGTTCCAGTCGCGTGCCAGGCATTAGGATGACCACCTCTACTCGCAGCCTGCTGGGCAAGTGGGCTTGCAAAATAGGGTACGGGGCTGTGATGGAGAAGGGCAGGAGCCAGAGGAAGGGCCTGTCTCTGAATGCAGGAAAGCTTCCAGGAAGAAGGACCAGGGAGAAAAGGCTGGCGCCCAAGTCAGGAAGGACGGGGTGGAGCTGTCTGGGAGGGTAGGTGGTCAGCCAGGCAGCTAGGTAGGCAGGCAGCAGTGCTTGGCAGACAGAAGGAACGGCAAGCTCCAAAGCCACAGCCACACCAGAGTGAAAGCTCAGTGAACACTGGGAATTTTGTCTGTTTTTTGATAGCTAAGTTATTCACTTTAGAAGTACTTGGCATCTTTGTAGCTTTTTAAATTTTGTAAGAGTCTTAACTGGTCAGACTCTGCCTAGATCCTCATTTTTTCAGTTGCTCTGCCTGTGATTTGAGCAGTTCCCCAATATTACTTTATTTGACTTTGTGAAGTCTTTCATATTTTGGAAGATTGGCTATTTCCCAGCACAGCAGATATGTTTATAAAATGCAGCCATCATCAACAAGAGCCGGACCAAGAGGTTGGCTCACTGGTGGGTAGAGATGGCGTTGTGGGATGGTTTGGCGTTGCGACCAGGGATGGGGGAGAATCACGTGAAGATTCCCCAGTCTTGGTGACCACCCTGTGGCTGAGGGACCTGCCACAGTGGTGAGCTGAAGGCATCCCTTGAGCCTCTGCGTTGGGAGATTCCGGCCGAGCGTGGGATTCGTTTCCAGTCGCTGGTGTGGCCCTCGCTATTCCTTAGCCACAGCTGGAAGAATTTAAACTTAAACATGAGCCAGTCAAGAACAGCTCTAAAAAAGCCTCTCTTAAGGAGACTTCACCTGTAATCAGTGGCAACACATTTATCGTAGACATTTTTGTACTTCTTTGTTTCCAGTAAGAAGAAGAAAATAAACCTTTAAAGTTGAGACTTTAACTAGGACTTACTGCTCCATTTTACAGAATAAAAGATTGTTTATAGTTTATGAATAGTATATTGATTCATTATATAATGTCTAGTTTGAATCATTCCATGATTAATTTGGCAAAGTGTTTCATTTTATGTTTTAGTAATCTCCTTTAATCACGTTTTAATATTGTGTCTTTTAATTTTCTTGTTATTTCAATTTGATGCTGTTCTGCTGCATTGTCATTTCTTTTGAATTTCTGTTCAGTTTCTTTTTCCTGCTCGCTTATTTGTTTTGGTTTCTCTTTTACGGTAAAGGCCCTGAAATGCCAATTGGAAGTTGCGTATCGGGGTTGGACCTGTTTCCTTCATTGTAGGTGGCTGGGCCGTGGGCCCCAGACCCGTGTCTGGTCATCTGGCTTCACAGCCCTCTGGCTGCTGGGCTCCAGCCTCCGGACGGTTCAGCTCACACTTACAAACTCTGACGCCTGGCTCAGGCTTCTCCACTCGGCCTGCCAGCGTCACTCGTGCTGAGAACCCACCTGCGAGAGGTCTCCTGGTGCCCCCTTGACCTCCTCACCTTCACCTTTTCCTCTGCCCACTTCAGTCTGTCCAGGCCTTTCTGCCCTCCTGACACTCCCTTCGCTTGCTGCCAGTGACACCACTGAGAAAATAGAACCCCCCTGACATCGGCCTTTCTTCCTCACGTCACCAGAACACCACCGCCTGCCGTGCCCCGCTTCGCCCCCGTCTTTTCTTCCTTCTCCTCATGGCAGCAGAGGAGGTGTCCTCTCCTCCTGTCCAGGGTTGCCCTGTCCCCACCTCGCACCCATCCTCCAGGGCCCAGCTTCTGCGGTGGCACCCTGTGTTTTCTTTCCCTCGTGCTCAGCCTGTTCCCACCAGTGCACAAAGATGCTGCCAGCAGAAAAACCCGCTCTGCCCTGCCCTGTTTCTGGGCCCTCTTCAGAGCCAGCTTCTTGGAGTAGCTGTCTACCTTTTTCTCAGCCTTCATTCATTCTAGAAAATAATTATCATGAAGCATTTCAAGCATATAGAAAATATCACACACATCTGTGTATATCACACACATCTTCCTTTGAACTTTGTCAAATTTTTCTGCCACATTTGCTTCATGCTTTTTATATATTTTTAACAGAAAAATATTGTAAGCGCAGTTGAATCTCCTTTATACCTCTCCACTGTCGTATTCACATCCCTTCCTCTCTAGAGATAGCCTCTTTCAAATTTGGAGTCTATGACTCCTGTGCGTATTTTAATATTTTTACTATATATGTGTGTGTCCATACATAATATGAGGTATGACTTTGCACAGTTTGAAACTTGATATGAATAGCATCATTCAGCTCACTGAAATCTGGCTTCCGCTGCTACACAAGAACTTGCCGTCTCTTGTCAAGGTCATTGACGCCTGTCTTCTGCGTTTTCAAATCTAGGGAACCCTTTCGACTTCATTCATCAGCTCAGAGCAGCAGGGAGAGCGTTTTCCCCTCGGAAATACTCTCTTCCTGTGGCATCCAGGAAGCAGCCTTGCTTTCCTCTGGGCCATGCTTTCTTCCTCTGCTAGCGTCTCTTCCTCAACACAGCTTCTGGATGTGAGCTTCTCCAGGCTCAGTTCTAAGTGCCCTTCTCCCGAGGGAGTCTCCATCCGGTCTTGGGACCTAAAAAACCACCTGTGTCCTGGGGGGTGGTGTCCTCAAATATGTGTGTCAGCCCACTTGCTGTGAGCTCCAGGCCCCTGAATTCTGCTGCCGCCTACCTTAGGCCTCCCAGGTAGCGCAGGCCTGGCTTCTCCCCACTCACCTGTTCCTCTCCAGATCTTCCCCTTGCTAGTAAGTCTTGTACCATGGGTTGTTCATTTGAGAAACCTGGGATTTTTCCTTCAGCGTTTGCATATGTCTACATCTGTTCCAATCCTTCAGAAAACCCTGCAGGTCCCACCTCCAAGATATTATCCCAGATCTGTCCACGTCCTTCCACGTCCTTTGTCACTACCCTAGTTCAGAGGATCCTTACTTCTCACCTAGACTCTGTTCTTCCCTCCCTGTCCTGCTGTCCTTCATTTTAAAATTGAGTGATGTGTGGACCTTTCGCATGACCTGCCTAGTCTGCCTAGTCTGGCTTCTGCCTTGACCACTAGCCTTGTCTGTGGCTGCTGGCTCCTCACTCCCTGGGACGTGTCTCACTCTTCGCTGCCTGGATCCTCAGCCTGTGTCAAGGACCCGTCTGCCCATCCTGACATATATCTATCTATCTATCTATCTATCTATCTCTCTCTCTCTCTCTCTCTCTCTCTCTCTCTCTCTCTCTCTCTCCCTCTCTCTCCCTCTCCCCCCCTCCCTCTCCCTCTCTCCCTCTCCCTCCTCTCCCTCTCTCTCTCTCTCTCTCCCTCCCCCTCTCCCTCTCTCCCTCTCCCTCCTCTCCCTCCTCTCCCTCTCTCTCTCTCTCTCT
>CAUYRT010065665.1:0-31209 GCA_963574885.1 Lepilemur ruficaudatus
GATCCTTCTGCCTCAGCCTCCCAAGTAGCTGGGACTACAGGCATGCGCCACCATGCCCGGCTAATTTTTTTCTATATATATTTAGTTGGCCAATTAATTTCTTTCTATTATTAGTAGAGACAGGGTCTCGCTCTTGCTCAGGCTGGTCTTGAACTCCTGACCTTGAGCCATCCGCCTGCCTCTGCCTCCCAGAGTGCTAGGATTATAGGCGTGAGCCACTGCGCCCGGCTGTAGTGACTTTTTTTGAGAGACAGAGCAGCTGCTTCCTTGATGAGCACACACCACATTTCATGTCCGAGCAGTGAAGCATAGTGAACATCCTCACCGAGCCACCTGCTATTGCAGCTGATTTTGATTCAGTTCTTGCTTGATTGTAGCCAAAGCAGGAATCACAGTCTTCAGAAGAACCAAAACAGGAATTCCCAAGAGTCTACTTCTATGAAATATGAGGGTTTTAAAAAAAGCCTATTTCTCACATAAGCTTGACTCTGTGCTCCCTGCACCCAATACCCCAAGCAGGGGTGGTAAGATAAGTAGGAAACAGGTACAGCTGTGGGGCTTTTATTGTTAGGAACAGACAGAGCTGTCACTGGGCCTGACTGCACTAAGAAAGAGGACTCTAGCCCATAACATTTTGCAGGTGTGGAAACAAGCTGGGTGGTGCTTGGGCTTTTAGTCTGGAAGGGGGTGAATATGGCCGGAGTGCTTCCTTGGTTTTGCTCCTAGAAGGGAAATGTGTGCTAACCTCTCTCTGACCTGTATTTCCATCTCCGTGCCTACAGGCTGTGCACATGGGGATGCGAGCTCTCATCTACAACAGCTCCATGGTGGGCTCTCAGGCTGAGCATTCAGGCATGAGGACCTACTACTTCAGTGCTGACACCCAGGAAGACATGAACGCTTGGGTCAGGGCCATGAACCAGGCTGCACAGGTGCTGTCTCGATCATCACTGAAGAGGTTAGTCCTGTTGGAGGGTTCCTGCCAGACCACTTCCTACACTAGCATGGGGACCCAGATAAATCATCTTGGGTGCCTGAAATTCCATTGTTCACTCATATTAATTGTTGCCCTCTCTTTGAAATCCTTTCTAACAATGAATACGTCCAGGAGGAGGATGAATAAACAGCTAAGACATGTTGCCTGTCAGAGCTGGAAGGTCCCCTAGAAGTTACCTAGTACATTTTATTCATTAAATAGAAACACTGCTAGACACAGTGGCTTGTGTCTGTAATCCCAGCTACTCAGGAGGCTGAGGTGGGAGGATTGCTTGAGGCTAGGAGTTTGAGACCAGCCTGGGCAACATAGTGAGACCTTGTCTCTAAACAAACTTATTCAAAAAATTAGCCAGGTGTGGTGGCATGTGCTTGTAGTTCCAGTTATTTGGGAGGATCACTTGAGCCCAGGAATTTGAGGCTGCTGTGAGCTATAATGATGCCACTGCACTTCAGCCTGGGCAACAGAGTCAGACCCTGTCTCTTAATAAAAAAAAATAAAGGGTGAAATAACTATATGGGGTCTACAGCCATGGAAACTGGCATTTGTGTACTTCTCATTTCTTCTTATGTGTGGTGAAAGGGACAAGCTTGGAGCACCAGATTTTGAGGGGGAGGGCAGTCAAGAAATGTCTTGCAAGCTGGAAATCTGCCAGACTGCCTGTCATGTTGCTGATGGCTGACCTGGGAGCTGTCTTCCAGCTGCTCCCTCCTTTGAGTGGTCCAACCAAAGATATAATCAGAGATCTTGAAATTCCTGGAGTCTGTTGGCTGTAGGTGATCCCTGAGTGAAAACAGAGGAGGAATATGTATAGAGTTAGGGGCCCAGAGAGAGGGGTCAGAATAGCCCTGAAACAGTCAGGGTATGGCTTTAACTGGTCCTCATCTGACACGGTCCTCATTCTTCCCTATCCTGACACCTTATTCTGGATAGAGGCCTCTTGGACAATGATATTCTTGCAGCGAGGCCTCAAAACAAAAGTGTGTTCTCCCATAACCTAGGGCTAGGACTTTTCAGTGACTGAAAATGGATTTCCCATGGTGTGTTTAGCTTAACTTTTTCCAACTCATGTATGTGTGATTTTTAGAATTTTTGGTACTTCCTACCTTCATGTTCTCTTTGTTGAGGCGAACGGACCACTGGTGTGTGGATAGTGACCTAGAGGCCAGGATGGGATCAGGCTCTACCCTACAGAGCTTCCATAACCTTTCATTCCAAGCACTTTTCATGCTGTTTCCCTCACCTCCCCTTCTCTCTACTTTTCAGCATCCTAGGCTTTAGGCAGATCATCTTTATATCTTCTGCATAACATCTGACACATAGTAAGCTCTCAAATGTCTTGAGTGTGTGAGTGAATGAGAAATTGAAAGAATGAATGAATGGACCTGTTAAACAGGACAGGACCAAAGACTGCCTTAGCAGTTTCCTCACGGGCCCTGAATCAGCAACTCTTACCTACAGGTACTCAATTTCAACTCTACCTCCTAGCATTATCATCCAGCCTGAATTTTTCTCTTGTTTCTGTGATAAGGATATGGAAGGCTCTGCTGGGAGCCTGCAGGTATAAGTTCACAGTGTGATTGGCATTTCCTTTCTCATCCCAGGAGAAGGAAACTAGGTAGGTGTGACATGTAGTATGCATGCTAGTCCCTAACACTCACTGTTTCCTAGTATACATATGTACATAGTTGTCCCTTAGTATCCACAGGGGATTGGTTCCAGAACCAGTCCCCCACCCCTGCAGATACCAAAATCCACAATGCACAAGTCCCTGATATAAAATGCTGTAGTATTTGCATATAATCTATACATAAGTTCCTATATACTTTATATCATCTCTAGATTACTTAAATCTAATACAGTGTAAATGCTATGTAAATAATTGTTATATTGTTTAGGGAAAAATTACAAGGAAAGAAGTCTGTACATATTTAATATAGACAAAACCATCCTTTTTTTTCCCCTAATTTTTTCAATTTGTGGTTGGTTGAATCCATGGCTATGGAACCCATGGAAATGAATCCACAGATAAGGAGGACTGTGTGTGTGGTGTGTATATGTGTGTGTATATATGTATTTATGCAATAAATGAAGACATTCTTAATGTAAAAAATAAACATAAAGATGTACTAAATCACCTTCCCAGGGTAATCTCTGTTATCAAATTAATTGGTATTCTTTTTAAACTATTTTCTATGCATTTACATACATATAGCCCTTATAGAAATATATAGGTTTCTCTTGTTCTTTCAAGCACAGATGGTAACATCTTGAAGATCATTCAATGTCAGTATATATGAATTACCTTTAGTTTTGACTGTTGTATGGTATTTCATAGTATAGATGTACCATAAAATATATAAGCATGTGCCAAACCTTTTAACAATTTTTTCTAATCTTTTACTCTTATAAACAGTCTTGTATTAAGAAACCGTCTATAAGCCTTTGCATGTATGAGTCTTTCAGATTGCTTGATCAAAATACAGTGCATTTTTTATTTTAATCAATACCACCGAATTGCCCTTTAAAGAAAGCTGTGTTATTCCACCAGTGAGAGTATCATTTCCTCACATCTTTGCCAATTATTTATGTCATTAGTCTTTTAATTTTACTGACCTACTGCATAAATAATATCTGATTATTTCTGTCATGATGGGGATCTTTTATATTTATTGGCCACTTATATTTCCTCTTTGGCGAATTGCCTATACCTATCCTCTGCCCATTTTTCTGTTGAGTCTTTTGCTTTTTCTGGGTACTTCCTTTCCTGTGTGCTCTGAAATCTGCCAGGTTAACAATGCAGCTTAGCCTCTTACAGAGGTTGATGGTAGGCCCTCTACTCAAGGTTTCCCCGCTTCTTTGAAAACCAGGATGTTGTTTGCCAGTCCCTAATATTCTGACCCTTTTTCCTGTTTCCTTTGATCTCTCAGAGATCACCCAAAGAAGTTCCTTGAGCCTATCTCCAAGTTCCCTTTGGGTCCCTGTAACACAGCTATGGGAGGTTGGGGCTTTCCGTTCTTCCTCCCCGTCTTGGACTTTCAGTCTCTGTTAGCCAAGGTCGTTCTCCTTTTCTTGGTGAAGATCATTCTTCTTGATGAAGATATGGAAATAAGTCCAGAAGTTGAAGAATTCGGCCTTCTCTGTTTATGCTGGGCCATCTTCCCCAAGCAGAGATACCTATGTCTCATCTTTTTTAAAGCCTTTCTCTTCTACATTTTAATTCTTAAGAAAACAGAAATTTTGTTTTTATTTTGTTTTTGCTTTAAATAAATAAACCTTAGCTCCTTCTAGATTTTACCCTTTTTGCCATCATTCATGTGGGCCCATTCCACTGTGATTTGTGCTTAATTTTATGCACCACCTTGCATTTCTTGTACACGTCCTTTTATAATTTGAGCTCTATGAGTTCCCTGTTGTTACAGCAGAGATGTCAAATGGTTTCTTCTTCTGTCCCAACTTTGCTCAATTCATTGTGGCTGACTAGGGTACTGGGTAAAAGAGAATTTGACAGTGAGATTGGACTTTACAGGAAAAAAGTGCTGTGACTGATAATTATGTCTGCCTAGAACCATGAGGATTAATTAACCAGCAGAGATTTGGTTATTTTTTAGTTATCAGATTTTTATTTTGGAAGGGCTCCTTCCCTTTACCTGGTCTCAGGCCATTGCATTGTCTCTAGCTTTTCTCTGAATTTTTTGACATTTATTCTTATTATGGTCCTAATAAACTCTTAAAACCCCATAATCAGGTTTGACCAAGATTTCTTCCCTTTTTTTAAAAAAGAAACCAACCTGTTCTACCATCTAAGTTACAATAAAGACATAATAGCATTTCTTCTTAACTTTCTGAGAGCTGAAATTGTCAGCCAAGCAAATACGCACTTATTAAATGTTCTGTTTTTCCAGAATAAGATGTTCAGACATTTGGTTAGTTAACATTATTCATCAGGCAGGGCTGAATCTTGCCTCTCCTCCAGGTTGGTGATCTGCATTGGAAGACCTCCATCTCTGTAAGTGGGTGGCCCCAAGAGTAGCGTTTTGTTCTCGCCCACTGTAACTCTCACTCAGTGCTTCTATCCTTATTCATACAGGCAGATGCTTTCTTTATGAATGGTGGTATGTATTAGGATTCTTTTTTCTTACTTTTTTTTTGAGATAGAGTCCTACTCTGTTGCCTAGGCTAGGGTGCAGTGGCATCATCATAGCTCACTGCAACCTCAAACTCTTAGGCTCATGAGATCCTCCTGTCTTATCCTCCTGAGTAACTGGGACTACAGGACACGCCACTATGCCTGGCTAATTTTACTATTTTTTGTAGAGGTGGGGTCTCATTGTATTGCCCAGGCTGGTCTTGAACTCCTTGGCTCAAGCAGTCCTCCTGCCTTGGCCTCCCAAGGTGTTAGGTTTACAGTCGTGAGCCACTGCAGCCAACCTATATTAGGACTCTTGATTGCAGGTAACAGAAAATGCAGACAAATTTACCTTAAAAGGGAGAGAGTTTATTGGTTCATGTCCCTGAAAAGTTCAAGACAGATCTTAGAAATAACTTGGTTCAAGGCTCAGACATTGTCATTATAAATCACTCTCTAAGGCTCTAGGCTCTGCCCATCTGTGGGCTGAATTCAGTCTTGAGCTGCAGTGGAGATCCCTGGGACATCTAGGATCTGGTAGCAAGATAGCTTCAGTGATCCTAGACTCACGTCATCAAGGTTACAGTACAGTAGGAAAGAGCCAGATACTTGTCCAGATTCATTCTGATGAAACAGGCTTAGATCATATTTATACCCTAAACTATCTACTATGGCCAGGGAATGCACCATGCTGATTGGCACAGGCCTGAGACATGCTTCCTGTCGGAGAACCAGAGGTGGAGTCCTACTGAGGCCATGCATAGGGACTGAAAGTGAGTTCCCAAGGAAATGTTAGGGCTATGGGCAGAGGACCATGGGCAGAAAACTAATAAATGACTTGTTGGGATGAGGTAAAGGCAATACCAACAACCAGTGTCCAGGCCAGCTGATTTACCCCTCACTTACTACCATAGCTATTTCTTTTCCCTTAAGTACCTCCTCCCAGAGCTTAGTCTCTGAAGTCAGGTAGACCTAGGTTCAAATCCCAGCTCTACTACTCTCTAGCTGGGTTATCTTGTATAAACTATATATGCTTTTTAAATCTCATTTTTTCCCTTAGTTCATAGGGTTGTTACAAAGATTAAATCAAATAAATGAATTATAAAGTGTTTACTTAGCACAGTGCCTGAGACATAGTAGGTGCTCCATATCAAATATGTTGGCTTCTGTACGGTTTGCTTTGATAATATTATTGGTCCTTTTTTGTTTACACTCTTCCAGTTTCATCATGAATCCTCTGAATCACATTAATGATGAGTCTCCTGTGAGCAAACTGCCCTCTCTCCCTTGCCAGAATGTGCTCATCTCCTGGCAGTGTGACTTGTGGTACATCAGCCCAGGCTCCCTGCAGCCCCAGCCCTCAGCCTGCTCTGCAACTCCCACCTCCCCCAGCTTCTTCCTACCTTGTTCTGACCCAGGAGCAGAGCTGAGAGCCTTCACTGCACCTATGACCTTTGTCCTCTCATTTGCTACACAGGCTTCAGAGTCCCATGATAGACATTCGTGCCAGTATTCTTGACCCCCCCATGCCACGTGTTGTGAGGGCAACAAGCACTGCTGGTGGGGCCTGCTCTCCACTTTCCTTGGTCATCACTTTTTCTCCCCCATTTCCATGTTCTTCCACTGGCCAGACTCCAGTTTTTGATTGCCTACACCCTCTGTAAAATCTGTCTTCCCACTTTCCTGCATTGGACTGCTTTTTCTTCCTTGTCAAAGGATGATGCTTTGTCCTCTCTAACAAACTGAAGCACTAAGCAAGGAGGGCAGTTTGCATTTACAGCTCACAAAACTAATACGTAACTCAGACAAAAGCGTGTATCAGAATATAACTCATCTCTTTTCTGTTTTGAAACCTCTCTGCTCTCTTGTGTAACTGTAGACCTGTCTTTGGTACGAAGGAACTTATAGTCTAGTCACCTTTGGAGTAAAATTCAATTTCCTTAGCAAAGCTTTTGAAGCCCTGCATGGGCCTGCTGCCTGCAGACACCTTTGGTTCATCCCTTGCCATTGCCCATTCTTTATGCCCCAACTATACTGAACTTTTTTTTTTTTTGTGAGGCAGAGTCTCACCCTGTCACCTGGGCTACAGTGCAGTGGTGTCATCATAGCTCACTGCAACCTCAGATGCCTGGGCTCCTGCCTCAGCCTCTCGAGTAGCTGGGACTACAAGTGCATGCTACCACACCTGGCTCATATTTTCTATTTTTAGTAGAGACAGGGTCTTGCTCTTGCTCAGGCTAGTCTCCAACTCTTGAGCTCAAGCAGTTCTCCCCCCTTGGCCTCCCAGAGTGCTAGGATTGAGGGCGTGAGCCACTGCGCCCAGCTTATATTGTAACTTCTTTCAGTGACTTTTATTGGTACATGTGTTCATGCATTCATCCATTTAATCTTTTATTCTAGAAATATTTATTGAGGACATATTGTGGATCAAAAAACGTTAAAGACATTGAGAATACAGCAACGTTCAAAGACAGATGCAGCATCACATTCTGCTTACATTCTGGAGGGGTGGAGGGAGAAAATAGACTATAAACAGGCAAACAGTCACTATGACAGTTTGTATCATGATCTATGCATGAAGACAGTAAGACAGCGTAATAGGATAAGGTGGGACTAGGGGATGGGGAATAACTACTTTTGTTGGCGGCAAGGGAAGGTCTCTATAAGGGATGATGTGGAGGTGAGGCCTCATGTATGCAAGAAAGTCAGATCTGCAAAATTTTGAGGAATAGTGTTCTAGGCAGAGGGAATGGCATATACAAATGCCCTGAGGCAAGAATGTGCTTAAAGTGTGGCTGAATCAAAGTGAGCAAGGGAGAGAATAGACTTGTGATGAGATCTGAGAGGTAGATAGAGGTCTGTCTCTTAGGCACCAGGGTCCTTCTGGGCTTTACTCATCTGCTCCCCCTGCCCTCTCACCCTTACCAACTCCAAAACATCCTTCGGATCTTAGCCTAGGTGTAGGTTATAGGTCATTTCCTCTTTCCCTGACTATTCAGTATGTTAGATGCCCCTGCTTGTAGTACTCTGTCATTCCTTTATCATAGATCATTCATGCCGAATTTATATTGGCCTACTTTCTCACTGTCACCCCTACCAAACTTTTGAAGCTCCTTGAAAGATGAGATCTACATAGTTTTCATTATCAGTGCTTGGCAGGCACACAGTAAGTGTTCAGTTAATGGACGGGTGCATGGGGATTTGGGCCATAATCCTGAAAGACACAGTCCACATATGCAGTCACCCAAAGAGCTGAGATCTCGAGAAATTTTACCTTTCATGAATGCAGATATACAAAAAAGCCATCTCTTCATTTATTGAGAAAATTTTGGCATTTTTATGTGCATACACAATGCTTCCACTCAAAGTCAGCGTTGTGATAATGCACTTTGATGGAGTCAAATTTGCAAAAAACGCATAAAAGGAATTAGAACTCTGTAAGTCTTTACACAATTTATACTTCCAGTATTGGAAATGATACGAAGAAAAAATACATAGCATAGTGAATTGGCGCTATGTGTGAAGGAGCAGAAGTCGTATACGGTTGAATAATTTGGCAGGGGAGATTTCTTGTGTTTTTAGCTTGTGTTTTCACTTCTGTGATTTTTGCAACACTCACTGCACTTGTGTTTGGAAAGTGGCTGTGGTCTACAAATTTTGTAGGTATACACTGTCCGTTTGAAAGTCTGATGATTGCTCAGCCATTGCAATTAAGTAATTTTCTCCTTTTGTGGCACCAACAATAATTAGCTCTTAAACTTTTATCTTTCACCATTAAGTAGCATCATACATTTAACTTAGCACAGCCTTTTTGTGAGGGAACGATTTCACATTGTGAAATGTTCCACTGTGTTGTAAAGCATACAGTAAGAAGGAATGATATTTGGCTTCCCCAATACCAAATCTGGCTTTTAGAATTTCAACATTTTGGATTTTAATCATTCAGGATTGTGATTATAGAGATTTTAGACTTTAGGAATTTTTATCTTCCAGGATTTCAACGTTCGGGACTATGGTGCTCAAGGTTATGTCTTTTGAGATTACAGTTAGCATTGAGTGCATGGATATTTGGCTGGGCTGAATGAATGGATGAACAAAACAGCTGTGAAACTTCTACCTGTACGATGTTCAGATAAGGACTTGGGACTCCTAGGAGTGATCTGAACACTGTGCTGGGACTCACGTAGGGAATCAGCCTGCTGATTCAGAAATGGCCTGTACGTTTTGAGCTATCTGCACTCTCTTTGGAGAACTAAATCTTTGGACTTCCATACTCCGATCACCTTGAGTAAAGCATAACTGGACAACCGCTGAGGCTAGACAAGCTTCTTGGACCCTCAGCAGAAGAAGTAATTTATGGACACATTTTCAGCCTGGCACAGAGATTTGGAGTCGTATCGGATGGGGGTTGAGTCCTGTTTAACGTCACTAGTGGCATGATCCTGGGCAAGTTGGTAAATCTGTCTGAGCTTCACTTTAAGTACCTGTAGTGAAAAAATAATAATATCTATAGTCCTGTGGGTTTGTGTGATGAGAAGAAGGAGGCAATAAAGTGCTTAGCTCAGGGTTTTGCATTTAGTAAGTGCTTAGGCAGTGATGGCTGCTGCCGCCAGCATCCCTAGCCTTCAGAAACAATTTATTGTAAGTAACCTGGTACTCACATGTGAGTACCCTCCTCCTCTCTGGGCTTGAAGTCCTGACCTTACAGGGCTGTTGTAGGGATTAGAGATGGTCTACATCAAATTCCTGGCACGCAGTAGGGCCCAGCCTATGGTAACAATAACTAAGCACTGGCCATAAAAACGTGGATGACCCTGACTGTGACTGCCATAGGGAGACGGAAGGTGAGTGAGCGTGGCACGTGCTAGAGCTTCAAACTGGGTCAGGTTGGAGCTGTAACAGGTAGCACGACTTGCCCAGGTAGAAGGAAGAAAAAAGGATTCTCCAGGCAGGAATGAACAAAGCAGGGAAACCCAGAAGACCTGGAAGAGCTTTCCTCTCTTCTTGGTCTAGTTTGTCAAGCCTTACAACTTTACAAGGGACTTTGCCAATAGCCACTCTTCTGAGGCAAGAAGCAGCCTCAGTTTGGCAGCCTGGCTGTTTCATTTATATTGCAGCCTTGCTGTTCTCCATGGGAGGGAAGCCTGGAGGATTGTGGAGTATGTCCTCAGAGCTATGAGGCCCTCTATTGTTAATTAAGGTAGAGCAGAGCAGAGCATGAAAGGCTGTCCTCCCGCATCCCAGGGGGACTGTCCTAGTTAACTCTGGGGAAAAGAAGAAACCTGTCTCCATTTCTCTCCAGTTATCTCCTTCCTCAAATGCTAGGAACTAATTCAAGTGAGCAAGCCTGCCTTAGGGCTCTCTAGATGTTTTGGCCCCCTTTCTCTCCCATCTTTTGTACAAGTCTACATTGATTGTGCCCAGGATAGGTTCTTGCTTTTGAGCCCACTGTACTCCCAAGATTGGGGATCAGTGCTCAGGAGTCAGGGCCTGTTAACACAAGTGAGCTTGTTTCCTGTGGCAGGACTTGTGCCACCTGGCTTGGCTCAGATCAAACTCCCCAAGAATATCAGTGGCCTGGCCCTTTTCCTTGGGCTGCTGGTTTGGCCATTTAGGTAAGGTGAGTGGGGAGGGGTCCTTCCAAAGGGATTATGACAGAAGGGCTGTGTCTGCCAACAGGGTCAAGGCTCAACTAAGCCCCTACAAGCTGTCATTCCTCTTCCCACCTCAGTCTTTGAATGAGATTTAGTATTTAATGTGTGTGGGGGTGTATGTACGTGTGTTTAGCAATAAGATAGAGGGAAATATGTTTCCTTATTGCCTGGTGAGATAAAGGGTTTGGAAGCAGCATAAAATAATCAGTGTTCAGTTGCTTGGTAAGATCTGTTAACATGCAAGTTCTTGTGAAGAAAAGAAATAAGAGAGAATTATCGCCAGTCTTAGATATGCGCTCTTCCCACTTGCAGGGGGAAATAGGAATTTGCTCTAAGCAGGCACATAGCATTCTGAGATGTGTCAGAAATAGAGGGGCCCAACCCCAGCCAGTGATAAACTTAGCCCTTTATATCAGTAAGGGATTGTTTGGTCACTAGTAATAGAACCACCCAACTTAGGGTGGCATAATCAAATTGGATTTTAATTCTCTCACATAAAATGTAAGGCTTTTTCATGGGTACATTGCTGCTTTGAAAAAATTGGGGCAAAGAAGGAGAGACTAGATATTGGGTAGTCAAGACATTTGTATTTGGGGACATATTGTGTGCCAGACACTGTGCTATGCTCTTTCTCTGTGTTTAATCCTTTAATCCTCACAACTCAAGAAGGCAGGGGCTGTTGTCCCATTTTATAGACGAGGAACCTGAAACCGGAGAGGTCTCTTGCTCAAGGTCACCCAGCTTATATGTGGTGGAGCCAGTTCTTGAATCCAGGTCCAACTGGCTCTAAACCCTATGCCCTCTGGATTTGTCATTTTCAAAAAGTAACACATTTGGCCAAAATGGTCACTGAGTGTCAGGAATTCTGTGTGTTTTTGAACAGTCACTGATTGCAGGTGTCCACGATGATAGCAGATAGTGATGACCTGCATAGCAGCCCACCTGGGAAAGACCTGCATGGACTTAGCTAAACACCTGTGTTCTGCATGGCCAGGTCCTCTGAGTGACATGGTCATGGATAGCTGGGGGGCGCTTCTTTCTTTCCCTCTATTGTACTAAATCGAGCATTGCAGATTTATTTTGTGACAAGTGTCTTGATTTGAGAAGTCATGTGTTAAATGATTGGAAATGCAAGGAGACAGGGAGGAAACCCAAAAACTTTTTGACCTTAAATCCCATAATTTAGTAAGTTAAATGTTTAAGTCAGGTAAGGCTGGGAGTAGGGTACATTACCTTCTGCTTTCTTACTTTCACACAAATGTGTGTCTTATGTAAGTCACAGGAGCCATGGGATTTAGGAGCTATTCATAACCCCAAAGTCTTGGGGGCTAGAAAACTGCCTGGTGGCAAGCAGACTACCGTTTTTTTAGCACCCGCCTAAAAGTTTGTTTTGCAGTCAATGCTGGTATTAATCTGAAGAAAAGGATTTATCACCCCCCCCAACAAATTTATCTCCAAATTTATCTCCTGGCATATATGGGAGTGTGTATACTCATGTACACACACAATAAGGACTAACATGTATGGTTATAAAATTAGCTCCAAGGTTGGAGTAGACTAGCAGACTCCATGATTTTAGGGTCAGTTGTTTGTGAGAACAGTAGTAAATGTGGTTACCATAATTAAATGGGGCTTTAGGGTCATCTGGCTTTGAAGGCAAAGGCTATTTTCTGTACTGCTTTCTTTACTCCCCAGGTGTCTGTCCCTGTGGGGGCTATATAGGTACTCAGTAAATATGTGGTGATTGATTAGTAAAGAAAGAAAAATTCACATTACAGTTGGTTAGGCTGAGACATAGCACCCACAATGCTTGGGTCTGGAGAATCCTTCATTTTCCTTCAATTCTAACGTCACGCATCGGTGGCATGTTTGTTTCGTTATCTGGCTTTTATGACAAGGTGCTGTTTATCTTTGGGGTATGGATAACAAGGAGATACAGTTACTTGGGTTTCACAATTGAAGTAACCACTGGAAATAGCAGGGCAAGTGAAACCAAAGCAGTATGCTAGGCTATAAAGCTTCAATGACTTGGCTAAGGTGTGACCCGGAGGGCAACCAGAGCTTTAATCATCTCTGCAGCAGCCTTAGTACATCCTCCGTGGGTGGTTTCCTGAATTTGAGAAATAGTAAAGAAGATAAAGGCCAACTTAGGCAACTTGAAGACTGCCGGTCTGGGTTACACTGATGTGATTATGGAGGATTAAAAGACGAAAGAAAAGACAAAGTTAAAACCTATCACGTGTACGTTGTGGAACAGAGTTGTACCTTTATAAGGTTACAGTAAAAATTACTTTTTCTTCAAGTTAGGCCCCTGAGTGTTTCCCTACTACTGAAGCTTATAGACACATTGAATGTTAGCAATGGAAGGGCCCTCAGAGATCACTATTTCAGTATGTCATTATAAAATGATGTAATAGGCAGGACCCCTTCCAGGATAGGTAGCAGCAACCAAACTCAAACTAACTTAAATGAAAAAGGGAATTTATTGGTTCACAACCAAAATGTCCAGGGCTATATCTAGTTTAGGTATGGCTAGATCTAGGAGCTCTTTAGGATTCTGTTTCTCTCTATCTGCTTTCCTTGGTGTGGACTTGATTCTCAAACAGCATCTTCCCATGTAGTTGCAGCAGCTCAAGACCAGCTCCAACCCAAGTCCCAGGGCTAACTCTGATTGACCTGCATTGGTCAGCCGCAGAACCAAGTACCGAGACTTTGCAGCCACAGCTGGACATGAACAGTAGAGTCAGAGCACCCAAACCACATGCATTGAGAGTAGGGGAGATTGATCCCCAAATGAAAATTGAAATGCTGTTATCAGAAAGGCAAGGGATACTGGGTGAGAGGTGGGGAGGAAAGATGTCCTCTAGTGATGATAAAAGGAGGTCCAAAGAAGCATTAATTTTTTTCCCACAAAGCTTGGGGTTTCCATGGAAAGGGCATCAGTGCATTAGTACACAGATAGTGAGAAGTGTGATTGCTTTTCTTGCCAGGTCTCCATGCCAAAGTTAAGGCCAACAGGCCTACACACAGTGAGATGCAAACCCTGGGCTGGGGGTTGTATTTTTACTTTATGTCAGCATTCTAACTAGCTCCCAGACTGGGTTGATTCTGCCCTGAATCTGTGCTGATTATTGGTAGTTGAGGTTCTGAAGTTGTTGCAGATATACCTGGTGTCTGGCCACTGAGCTGTAAATGCAGCAGCTTTTCTGTTATTACTCCCATGTTGACATAGAGACCCCTCTGGCTTAGCCACTTTGAGGAGTGATGGCTTTTAAGACCATGACCTTTTCACTAAGGAGTATAGACACTGGCTGCCCCATCTAAGGGTCTCTGGTAATTTTTCTGGTCCATCTGGGCTGGGTTGGAGTATATTACCTGCCTTTCCAATATAAATTCTGCAAAGCTTGTGGAGCCACTGTTGTGTGCCTGGTGCTAGGTGATGGGGATGCAGACAACTAGGACCCTGCCGCAGGGAGGCAGGGAGAAAGACAGCTTCAATAGGAGATGGCCCTAAGAGAGGAGCCCTCTACTATATCCCGGAACTCTTCTTATAGCCTCAGTGCGCACCCTGATGTACCACCCCCCACCATTCTCCTTTTCAGTTTCCAGGTTCACATGCGTGTGGGCACATGGAGAGCACACACATGGAGAGGCAGCAGAGAGCACAGCCTAAAGCACATGGGCTCCACACTGTTCCAGCTGTACGAGTTTGGGCAAATTATCAGTCCTCACTGTGCCTCAGCTGCCTTACCTCTAAAATCTGACTAATACTACTTCACAGAATTGTTGTTAGGTCAGTGTTATTGTGGCTTCCTGTGTGAGCTGTTCCCTAATAAGTTGTCATACAAAAGGGTTGCTGTGCTTGTTCTCTATTCACCGTCCCTGAAGAGTGTTAATTATGCTGTCAGGTGTACTCTAGGCTGTGACAGACACCATTGGGAGAGATGCTGGGCTCGGAAGCTTCCTGTCCAAGCCCCAGATACACAGATGGACAAGTAGCAAAATGGAAGGCAGGATCAGTAGCATAGGGTAGGATGGGAGCACAGAAATGGTCTTCATGAGAATGTCACATGTATAATTTACTCATTCTTTCATTCAGAAGTATTTACAGAGCACTTGTTTCATACCAGTCGTTGAGCAGAAGTTCTAGGTATAGGATGACTGGCCAGATGGGCCTCTAGCCAGAAGGAACTCATAGTCTAGTTGGGAGCTAGATTGAATGATGGTCACCCAGTTACGATCCAGTGTGATTAGTGTGCCAATGGGGTCAGCATAAAGTCCCATTCTAGAATGGAACTGTGTGTGAGGGGTGGCTTCCTGGAAGAGGTGATATTTAAGCCAGATCCTCAAAGGAGTAGAAGTTAGGGCAGGCAGAGTGAGGGCATGAGCACGAAAGGTGTCCTGGGCAGAAGGAATAGTCCATACAAAGGTCTGCAGGTGATTGCGTGTAAACCGTGTTCAGTGTAGAGTCTTGTCTATGGAGCAAACTGAATGTGCTGCTGTCGTTGCAGGGACATGGAGAAGGTGGAGCGGCAGGCGGTTCCCCAGGCCAACCACACAGAGTCTTGTCATGAGTGTGGCCATGTGGGACCTGGACACTCAAGGGATTGTCCTCATTACTGCCACGACGACTTCTTTGGCTTCGAGAGGCAGGAGCAGGAGGGGGAACGGTACCGTTCCCAAAGAGACCTGCTGGAGGGCAAGCGGGACAGGAGCAAGGCCAGATCTCCATACTCGCCGGCCGAGGAGGATGCCTTGTTTGTGGATTTACCTGGTGGCCCAAGAGGCCAGCAGGCGCAGCCTCAGCGGGCAGAGAAGAACGGTGTGCTGCCTGCCTCATATGGCCCAGGAGAGCAGAACGGGACTGTTGGGTACCAGCGGGCCTTTCCTCCCAGGATCAACCCTGAAAAGCACAGCCAGAGGAAGAGCAACCTGGCCCATGTGGAGCACTGGGCAAAGGCCCAGAAGGGGGACAGCAGGAGGTCAGTAACAGACTCTGGATTGCTGCTAATAAAGACCATGATAATGTAGTGACAGTAGCTATCATTGACCCAACACTTGCTGCCTAAATGCCAGCCTTAAACGCTGTACCTGCATTATCTACGCACATCCTCATAACTGAGCCAGCAAGGAGGGGGTGATATTCTTAATTTATAGACAGAGAAACTGGTGCTGGGAGAAGTGAAGGAACCTACCCAGGGCACATAGATAAGTGGCATAAGCCAGAGTTCAAAGCCGGTCTGTGAGCCTCCAAAGCCCTCACTCGATTACATACTTTTCTGTTCCCCAGGAAGAATGCCTTGAGACATTCAGCATGCAGATGGTAATGGTCTTCTCCTCTTGTGCTGCTGCTTCTCTGCATCTAAAAAACATTTGTAGAAACCAGAATAAATACAGATTCATTTTTAATTCCAGGCACATAGAGAAGTGCTTAGACACTATTGACATTAGGCTTTATCACACCCATTCCTTCGAGAAGTGGTTTTTAATTATTCAGAAGGCATGCATCTCTTGCTGTTTGCAAAGCACTATCTTTTTTACTATAATTTTAGATTAATTAGGACACGTTTATGAACATGAAGAATTCAGGGTCACCAGCTTCTCTGTTGTCCCTAGAAGCCACTGTGTTTTGTCTTCGTTATGAAGACATGGCAAATTCCTCTCACTATCCTCAGGCTTCTAAAATAAACGACTGACAAGAGAGGAGATAGCAAAGCCAATGTGCATTCAAAGAGCTCCCCCAGGGCTGGAGTGGTCGCAGTCGATGTGCCAGTGCTCAGACCAAGTCTGTCACAGGCTTAATAACATGTTCTAAAATGCCACACTTCATTCTCCCTGTTGGTGAGGCCCAGACTTTCTAGCTGTGGGCTCTGGAGGTGGCTGCACTCCTGGAATAGCCTAGGCCTGCTTTCAGGTATGTGGGTGTGTTGTGCATTTATGAGTTGCTGTAAACCCCTTTAATCTGGGCCAGCTGGGCAGTTGTGACGGTGGATAGTGGATAAATCACAATGGAAACTCCCTAACTGACTGATAGACACTGTTATGGAATAGATCAGGAGAATGAAAGGCCTGTTGTGTTGTAGCTAAAATACCTTCCCATTCCCAACTGGGAATTGAGCAAGTGTCATTTCTGTTTGTTCGCATTTTATGTCTTACTGAAAACAGAAGGCTGCTGCTCAAGGACCCAGGGAAGGGAAGCTGCTCTCCTTGGTGCTGGGCTAGGTCAGCCCCCTGGTAGGTGGTTGTAAGATGATCTCACTGCTGATTGAGATTAGAAAGTTGGCAGGGGTGGTCTCATGCAGGTCCTCCTACTCCAAGGTGAGGAATTTGAATTTGAACTTGAGAAAACAATAGGGGGAACCACTGAAAGGTTTTAAGCAGGTAGGTGGTGTGATCTAACTAATATTTTACGAAGAAGATGGGAGCCTAAGGAGGAGGCTGTTGCAACGGTCCAGGAGGATGACAATGGAAATAGAAAGAAATAAACAGTTTTGAGGTACATTTTGGAGGTTGAAACAGCAAACCTTACCAATGAATTGGATATGCAGAATGCAGAAAAGAAAGGAACAAGGATGATCTCTAGGATGTTGACTTGAGCAACTGGGTGGTTGCTGAATGGGGAAGGCTGAGGAGGGGTTTGGGGGGAATCAAGATTTCCGTTTTGGACACTTAAGTGGGGAAGGCCAGGTCACGCCTGTAATCCTAGCACTCAGGGAGGCCGAGGTAGGAGGATTGCTTGAGCTCAGGAGTTCGAGACAGCCTCAGCAAGAATGAGACCCCGTCTCCGCTGAAAATAGAAAGAAATTAGCCAAACAACTAAAAACAGAAAAAATTAGCCAGACATGGTGGCTCATGCCTGTAGTCCCAGCTACTTGGGAGGCTGAGGCAGGAGGATCGCTTGAGCCCAGGAATCTGAGGTTGCTGTGAGCTAGGCTGACGCCACGGCACTCACTCTAGCCCGGGCAACAGAGTGAGACTCTGTCTCAAAAAAAAAAAAAAAAAAAAAAAAAAGGTGGGGAGGGCCACAGTGGAGCCGGATTTAGCATTCAGGTTTGGCTTGCTTAGTAGGTAGGTGCCATGCACCAATGCCAGCACAGGAGAGAGAAGTGAGCTTGAAGAGGAATGTGGTTCCTGTGGAGTGCCCAGGATGGGATGGCCAAGAGATTATAGGGAATGCGGATGTGGGCTGTAGAGAGATTTGGGAGTCATTGCCCTCGAGGTGGTAACTGATGCCCTAGCAGTAGTTGAGATTACCCAGAGTGGAAGCTTAGAGCCTAGAGCCATGGTTCTTCATCCTAGCTGCACAACTTGATTATTTGAAGCCCAGTCCCAGAGATTTGGATTTAGTTGGTCTGGGGTAAGGTCAAAGCATAAGTATGTTTTCAAATCTCCCTCTATGATTCTGGTGTAACAGCCACGGTCAGGAAACTTGTTTGGCTACAAATTGGAGTCACCTGGAGAGGTTTGACATCTACTCAGGCCTTAGTCCCCTGCCCAGAAATCTGATTCTGTTGGTCTGGTTGGAAGCCTGGAGATAAAGGTTTTTAGAAAGTACATCCTCCCTTTCCCTGCTCCCCTGATGATTCTAATATGCAGCCAGGGTTGACAATCCCTAACTCAGAGTGACCAGTAGCAGAGGGCCAAAGTCTTAATACTGAGGATCCCCAGCCCAAAGATTAGGCCAAAGTCAAGTCTCCATAAAGGAGATGAGTGGGGAGATGGAGGAGGAACACGAGTGTTGTGTGGGAGAGAGTTTCAGTTGGAAAGAGTCCAGTCAGCAGGGCAAGGTGCTGCAAGTAAGGACTTCTGCCTGGGTGTGGCACCTTCAAGAAGGCAGGGTACCCTTGATGGAAAGTCTAGAACCTCAGGGTTTCTGCTGGTCTTTTGCTCAGTCGCAGAGGCCTTTGTTCCACTGACCTACTTATGATGGATTTAGATGAGCAAACCTGAATTGCTCTCCTTAGTAGAGCTAGAATTTCGAAGCTAGGAGGGAAAGAAACCAGTAAGATGGTGTGGCCACTGAGAGACCTTTGTGGCTGGGGTGCAGAGGGACTTCCAAAATCTGGGTGGCTGCTATGCAGTTATGTTGTTGGCTATGAAACGTCTCTATGTAACTGTTAATGGCAGCCTGTATCCTATTTTATTTTGCTCCACATAATGACCTGAATTTTATGGGGGGCAGGGGATGTGCATCAGGAAACTGAAGGATGAGTAGTCAACCAGGAAAGGCGAGGTGGTTGGGAAGGGCGCTAGACTTCCCTAGGATGTAAGCCATTCCTCTCTAAGGGGCGGGGAGACATCAGGTCTGCAGAGGAGAACAGTTCATTGGCTTTGGAGGTCACTGAACACATCGGGAAAAGAATTCAGTGTAGTGGTGGAAGCAGATCTCAATGGGCTAAAAAGTGAATAAAAGTGAAGAATTGAAGATAGAATGTGAGACGAAAGAAAGTGCTGTCAGTCCCCAAGTGAACAAAGTATCTACTCAGTCTCTGATCATTCCTCACATCTTGAAAGTTCTGCATCTTGCGTTCCCAGATTATTTTTTCTTAAAGATACATTTTCAGTGTTTTACAGTAACTAATAAATAGATCTGGCTGCTTAATAAATAAACCTCCTCCATTTTCCATTTGAAAATCTAGAAGATGGATATCTCTGCTTTGCCTATAGTTAAGACTGTGCTAGTCTCTGTAGACTGAGCACGTTAAGACATTGGAGGGAGGGTTATTTTGACGGCAATATGATCCTGTGTTCTCGGCTTTAGACTGCACGGGGAATTATTTTTAACTGTTCTTTCAGTACTTAGAGATACATATTATACTATATTTCACATCATTAAACTCTTTTAGAATATGGCTTGCAGGAGACAGACTGACATACTCTTTGAATCTTAGCTATTTTAAGAGCTTGTTTTGAAATTCTAGCCTTCCGTTCCTCCCAACCCCCCCAACCCCAAGTTTAAAGTAATACATACTTATAAAAAGGTAGGGGTGGGAGTTGGGGGTAGGGTCAGGGGATTCAGACACTACAATAAGGAACAGAGTAGAAAGTGAAAGTCCTGGGTGATTGATATGGAAGTTAGGGTGAGGAATATCTGTTGCATAAGTAATTTGTTATAAAAATGATACTGCATTTTGACATGACTTTTTGTAGTGGCTGTATCAGAATATCCTGTTTAGTGTTCATTTAATGATGGGGAGACCCTATGGCCACAGAGCAGAGTGTGAGAAGACATTGAACCCCAGTTTTGGGTAAGGCTGGGGTGGGGGCTAGCAAGTAGATCTGTTATCAGAGGCAAAGCTGCTCTGGAAGCTCGCTCCTGTTCCCATGGGGGCTCTACCTCATCTTATGGCACTACCTCCTGTGGCCCTCCCTCCACCACTGGTTACTTACCATGGTTTGGCCTCTGGAGCCAGGGATGACTATTGTGCTAGTATCTTGGGGTCAGCCTCAAATGGCAGACAGTGTGTAAGTAGAGGGCACAGGTTAGAGGGTGAGCTCAGGGCTTTGGGACACTGCTCTGTGGGAGGACTCTGGCCTTCCAGACCCCGTGGGCAGGCACCAGGAGTGGGTGGCAGGCCAGACAGGGGCATGAGGGTGGGAGACAGCTTGGACATAATCTTCATGGTTTGTATTTTGCTTCAGGCAGAATGAACAATGGTTGGTAAAGTCCCACCTGCCCAAACTCCCAAGAGAAGCCCCCAGCCTGGTTTCTGCCACTGCCACCACCTCTGAGGATTCAGGCACTGCCCCTGTTAGGTACATTCATGCCTAACTTTGGGAAATTGATAGCAAATCCTGCCATCTAGTGGCGAGCAGACACTCCCGACAGACTCCACAAATCTGGGTTGAAGAGATCTTAAGAATACTTTCTGTCCCATTGCAAAGATAACCATTAAAAGGGAAGAGCTACCGTATTTGAATGATAACTATTTCTAATCCTCACAACAATTTAAGTGGTTCTCATCCTCATTTTATAGGAAGGAAAGTGCGACTGTGAGGACAGAGGAGACACTTGCCTGAGGTCCTATAGCTAAGGATGATTAAATGAGTTGAGTTTTAAAACAATGAGAACAGCACTTCTCAAACTTCAGGGAGCATAAGAGTCACCTGGAGGACTTCTTAAAACAGTGGGTGCTGGCAACTCACTGGCAGCTCATAAACCTACTCATTCCCTCCAGAGTTTCTGATTTGGTAGGTCTGCACTGGGACTGATAAACCAGCATTTTAAAAATGTATTTTATTTGTAATTGACAGATAATAATTATATATATTTATGGGGTAAATATGATGTTTTGATACATCCATATATTGTGGAATTATTACATCAAGCGAATGACATATTCCTCAACTCAACTGCTTATCATTTTTGTTTTTTTGTGGTGAGAACCTTTAAAATCTGCTCTTTTAGCAATTTTGAAATATACAGTGCATTGTCATTAACTGTAGTCACCATGCTGTGCAGTTGGTGATAGCCAGAACTTATTCCTCCTAACTGAAACTTTGAACTCTTTAACCAACATCTTCTCTTTCCCCATCCCTGTCTACCACTGTCTCAGCCTCTGGTAACCACCCTTCTACTCTCTACTTCTCTGAGTTCTACCTTCTTAGATACCACATATAAGTGAGATCATGCAGCATTTGTCTTTCTGTGCTTGGCTTATTTCACTAACCTGCATTTTTAACAAGCTCCCACGTGGTGCTAATGCTGCTGGCCCACAGGCCACACCTGGAGTAGCTTTGGTGTAGAACAATGTCTGGCATAATGCAAGCACTAAATAAACGTTTGTTAGATAAAATTGATAAATAAAGGTAGAATCGGGATTTGAACTCAGGACTGTCTCTAAAACCTCTTCTCTTTTTATAACATCATGGTACCTCTCAGGTAGCGTGAGTTTTAAGGCGTAGTAAAACCCCATGCTTTGTCTTTGCTGAATTTTTCTTGTTTCTCATACAATCAGATGGCTAGTTAGTGGTAGTTTTTGAAATCATATCCAGCTTTTGTGTGCTGGTGTGTTTAAGGAAGGAACTGATGCTAGCCACTTCCTTTAAGAACCTCCAGAACTTGGTGCTAGGATACCAGGCAGAGGAAGAAACTTGATAACCCAGAGAATTGTGAGGCCTTTCCTGGAAGTGTGCACATCCATTGGAAGCACTGACTGCTGGCAAGCAGGAGAGGAAGAGCTGGCAGGTTTAATCACATTGCACTTGAAGTGATGGGCATGGGGCAGCCAAGTCATCCTGGCAGAGCAGTTGCAGTTTTGGAGTTTTCTGGAAAAAGGGGGAGTGACTGAAGTCTTGAATGCTGGGCTTTGACAGTTCTTTGGGGGTTCTCACAGGACTCCCCCGCATGCCTGGTTTTGTGGAGTTACTTAGCTGTGTCCCCAAAGCGTGGCAGGCCCCTTGCTTGGTTGCCTGACCTGTTCTTCCCCTTTCTCTTCAGCCTCCCCTCAGACCAGACGCTTCCTCGCCAGGGTCCTGGCCAGTCCCTGTCCTTCCCGGAAAACTACCAGACTCTTCCCAAGAGCACCCGACACCCCTCAGGGGGCTCCTCACCCCCTCCCCGCAACCTGCCGAGCGACTATAAGTACGCACAGGACCGAGCCAGCCACCTGAAGATGTCCAGTGAGGAGCGCCGGGCACACCGGGATGGCACCGTGTGGCAGCTATACGAGTGGCAGCAGCGCCAGCAGTTCCGGCACGGCAGCCCCACGGCCCCCATCTGCATTGGCTCCCCAGAGTTCACTGACCAGGGCCGGAGCAGGAGCATGCTAGAGGTGCCTCGCTCCATCTCTGTGCCTCCATCTCCCTCGGACATCCCTCCCCCGGGGCCCCCGAGGGTTTTCCCACCCCGGCAGCCACACATGCCAGCAGAGCGGGTCACTGTGAAGCCACCAGACCAGAGGAGGAGTGTGGACATCTCACTGGGGGGTTCTCCCAGGAAGGCTCGGGGCCACACCATCAAGGTGAGTCTCAGGGAGCTCTGCCAGGCTGCTGGGGTCCAGCATTAGGGCACTAGGAGCCTCACCTGGTTTGAACATAAATTTGAGCAATTTGGGATAATAGTAATAGCTAACTATTTTGTAGTATTTTTAGATGCCGAGCATAGTTCTAAAGGCCTTACTTTAATTCTTACCACAACCCTATGAGGCAGGTGCTGTGCTTATGCCTGTTTCACAGATGAGAACTCTGAGGCATTGAGAGACAAAGTAACTTGCACGACTAGAAGTTTGCTTCCTTGCAGCTTAGAAGGCAGGAAAAGATGTCTGTGTTCAATCAGTTCAGTTATTTATAACAACCCAACTTAAGTTTTAACTCTCTAAGAAGCTTTCACAGTTTAGCATTGTTATACCCCAATAAAGAAGGTGTGTATCCCCATTTCACAGATGAGACATCTGAGGCTCAGAGAGGGGAAATAGCAGGTGGTAGGCTGCCCTGGGCGTGAGTGGCAGGGCTTCTGGCCCCAGCCTGGCCGCCTGGCCTGGCCATCAGTGTGATTGCTTGTCTCCCGCCTGCAGAATGCCTCCCATGTAGACCGCCGCTCCATGCCCTCCATGGGTTACATGACCCACACAGTCAGCGCTCCCAGTTTACACGGAAAATCGGTAAGCAGCGCCTCATCCCCCTCCAGGTGAACAATACGATACGGCCTACAAAGCCCTATCTCATCTGGTGTTTTCCTTCCTCTGAGCCAGTTAGATACAATCTGCAGGGCAGCTATCAACCCCCATTTCCTTTATGTACGTATGTTTTTATGTATTTTAATTTAATGAGGTTTATTCTGAGCTGAATGTGGGTGACTGGCCCAGAGCACATGGCCTCAAGAGGGCCTAAGAAAAGATGCCCCAACCCTTATTTTAGAGATGAAGAAACTGAGGCTCAGAGAAATCGAATGACTTGCTCAGGGTCACCCAGCTGGCATTGGGGCCTCCCACATCAGGTGAAAAGCTTGGAGGGAAGCATAGAGGAATGTTGGACTTCTTTTGAGTAGAATTTTGCTGGGCACATTTTCCACCCATCTACCCTTTCTCCCATTATCTCCACTAGTTTCTTCCCTGGTCTTTGCTTTGAGTAGTTAACTCTATCTTCAAACCTTGAGTCTGGGTGAGGTTGCACTGTTGGTTGTTGCTTTCCTGAAAAAACAACTTTCTGTAGCCCCTTTGCTGCCAGTGCCTTTATTTGTCCTAGTGGCAGAATTAATGCAATAATTGCTTAACAGTGTCATGTCAGTGCTATCCTGGCACTGGGGTGAAGAATGTAATTAATAGCGGTGTGCCCCTGCGGTGGCTAACTTCCTCGTGCTGTGTCTACACACCTGCAGCTGGAGGAGCTCTCGTTGCTTCTCTCCCGGTTACGGCGGCACCAGGCCAAGTTGGCCACTGTGCGAAATTTCGCCGTGGGCCAGTTACTACAGCACCAGCTGGCCTTTCCCACCTGCCAGGTCAGCGCTGGTGGGCCCTCTCAGGGCCCGGGGCAGGGGAGTGACATGCTGGCTCGTGTTCTCTTGTGCCCGTGCTCTAGTCTGTCTTTGCTGTCCGGCTCTCTTGCTCACTCTCTGCCTGTTGCTTCTGGATGCTACTGCCAGACACTGAGCGGTGGTGGGGGAGCCCATCCCCTCTGGCGCGGGGGAGGAGGGCTGCATGTGATTGGAGGACTATCGCTTCTCTGGCTGTAAATAGTTACTGACAGGCTGGTGTGTGGTCATGTCCAAACTGCTGTTAGCCTTGTTGCCACCATGGTCACTCCTTCGGATGCTGCAAGGCACCTGTGGGTCAGCCCAGAGGGAGAATGCGGGGTGCCACCTCTAATCTGGACAGTGCCCTGCCGGCTCACAAAGCATCCTCACATCTCGTATCCTGCCAAACCTCACAGTAAGCTGAGAGAGGTTAGTTAGGATAGGAGTTATGACCACACCCAAGGCCAGTGGATCTAGAAGCGGAAGTGACTTGCTCGAGATCTCTCAGCTAGAAGCATGCAGACTGGAGCCAGATCCAGGTCCTGTCTGGCATAGTGTTCTTAGCTATTTCCAGGACACTGGGCTTTGCAGGCAAGTTCCTCAAGGACTGGCCAGGGAGTTGCTGTCCCGGGCATATTGAGGAGCTTAAAGAAACTGATTCTTCCCTAAGGCTGTCCTCTGACAGGAATAGGCTGAGCCATATGAGGCTGGTCCCTCCAGGCTGCACAGAGGTAGGCAGGGGACAGATGAGGAGGGTGACAGGACTATCACCTTCTTTCCCTATCCTGTTACAGTGATTTATGAGGGACTCAGGAAATGTATTCAGAAAAATGAATGTAATTGCAAAAACTGTAAGTTTTGAATTTGCGTGATTTTTAATAACATTGCTCTGTCCTTACTCCTGTGGAATGTGTGTAGGACTGGGCTGATTGGGAAAGTATGGATGGCTAAGAGGACAGTTTAGGGACAGAAATAAGACCTTGCAAGCCGCTAATGTTCCTAACAACGGTCCTTCAGGCCCCCTCATGCGTAAAAGCACTGCCTGAATGTCTCGTGTGGTTTGTTTGTGTGGTCGTCCTATGTCAGAGCTGTCAACAAGGACCACCTTCCCCAGTCCTGGCTTGCTAGTCAGGGAGACCCTCTTAGTCTGCTGAGAAATTGGCACCTGGGCCATTTTCCTTAAGTGTTCACAGCCCCACTCCCTCGCAGTTGGCTTCTGTGATCTGCTACATGGGAAAGCATGAGTTCTCGAAGCCAAAGAATCTCTTTCTTATTTTCACTGCTTCTGGTATTTGTACTGAAGAACTCGACAAACTATCAGAGATGCCACAAGCTGATAGGTCTGACCCTGGAAGCTCCTCAACTGGCTCCCAACATGACTATGTTGGCTCCATGCTGAGCAAAAAGAGCCAAAATTTCCAGGAAACTTTCAGAGGCTGCTGGTGCTTATTGTTCTGGAACCCAGGGTCACCTTGCAACCTCCTGGGTCACCGAGGTCCTCTCCCTGCCTCTTCTAGGCATCCATGCACACCAATCAGGGTCATCTTACTTCATGCACGTGAAGTGACCTGGTCCAAAGGTTTGATGAGAAGAATTAGAGCATTGGTACTAATGGGCCCTAGCTCAGGTATGGCATGTGCTCTTCCAGATAGACCTCCCAGTTCTGTCCCAGGAGCACAGCACTGCCTCAGCTGTGCTGCCCTAGCCCTCAGTGGGATTCTCCCTGCCAAACTCTCCCCTCAGCCAGTGGGGGGCAAGCTGGCTTTCCCCATGGTGACCTGCAAGACTTGCCATGCTGAGAGAAGGCTCCGAGCTGCACCGTGACATTTGTGCTTCCTCTGTGGCCCTGGATGTGCTGGTCTGCTGTGGTCATTTGTCCGCAAAGCCGCACAGTGTAAATGATTCACACATGAAACCCCGAGTTTTGGAAACTTGGTATTCATGACTGTGTTTTTTCCTATCTCTATTCCTTTGAAGGCTGATGATACCTACCTCCAGCTAAAGAAAGACCTGGAGTACCTGGATCTAAAGGTGAGTGACATCAGGGGGTCCCACTTTCCTTGGACAGTCACCTTCCTGGGAGTGTTACCTCAGTGGAGCCGAGCCCGAGGCCACATAGGTCTTGTCAAATCTGGATCGCAAGTGAAGACATCTCCTGTTTCTATCAGAAGAATTTTATTTCTTATAGCTACAAATTCTGACTCTCCTCAGATTCTTGTGAATTCTGTGATATCTCTGGCTTATAGAATGAGGGCATGAGACCTGAATCTCTTCTTTCCCTTGGTCAGAACCTAAAGCTCCCTCCAAAAATAAGTGATCGTTTCTTCAAAGCCTCCAGTGGGGCGGTGGGGCCGTGTGTGTGTTTGAGTCATAGGTGCCGTGGATGTGAGTTTTCAGCCACAAGGGGTATGGAGTGGTATGGTAGGCCCTTTGGTTTTGTTGCTGGGGGAGCACGTTCCACATGCAATCACAGGGCTTTGAGGCTCACCGGTAGTCTCCCATTTCCATCTAGGAGATGAACGCTGGGCCCCTCTCTATAGATGATAAAGCTTTATGCTCTAAATCAGCCTTCATAGCAAAGAGAGAACCCACAAAAGCTCCTGCAGACGCGAGAGGCATTCTGCCTGAAAGAGAGTGCTATTGTTCCCTTCCCACAGCTCTCTGAAAGCTCCCACTGTGAAAAGCACTTCTTACGCCTGAGCCATGAAATAGACTGGAGGAATGTGACCTTTACTCAGCTGTGGGTCTGAGGGGGTGGGTGAGGGGCCCGTGGGCCAGCCAGGTGACTGCCACAGGGGCATGCCTCCCGACAGTCCCCAGTGTACATGGCCTGAGATCTTTTAAACACAGGGATCTCCATGCAGCCTCGTAGAAACAGGCTATGACTATCAGGTCCTGAGGCAGCACGTGGGGAGTGGTCTCCCCATGCTGAGTTGAGATTGGGACCATTGATTATAAACCAACCAGTGCACTTCTGTATCTATTGAGCTCTTGCTCTGTGCCCAGCTCTGCAAAAGACATGGGGAAATGCAAGGGGAAAATTGGCTCTCTGGTCTTGAGAAATTTCCAAATAATCTGGGTTGGGAAAAGAAATATTCCCAAATAACAGACTTATGTATAATGATGGTATGAAGATCTGTTTGGCCCAGTTCTCAGAGCTGAGATGGTGACAATTACTGTGGGCTGCAGTGCTGGGAAGGCTTCTAGGAGGAGGTGGTGTGCAGGTGGTGCCTTGAAGAGCCAGAGGGTTGGGTTGGTCGAGATTAAAGGGGAGGGCACACCTGGATCTAAGGGGAGGTATGGTGAGGGCAGTCGGGGTGGGGATGGGGTAGCAGCAGAGAGTGCAGGCTCCTGATTCTGTCCTAGGCTTTAGGAGGGAAGGTACAGCGAGCAAAAAGTGAGACCTGGCTTTAGGACATGAACAGAACAAGGAGCATTCTCTCAAGACCAGGAGGTTTTCTAGCTTACATGACAGGTCACGCAGAGCTTAAGGGAATATTCTAAGTATGGATACTTAGAATTCCTTAGGATTCAAAGTGCTCAACCAGCCATGGCTGTGTGGGCTAAATGTGGCAGCCCAGCCAGTCCTCTTGCAGCCTGTTGGGACAAGCAGAGTCCTTCCCACCATGCCCGTGGAGAGAGGTCCACCAGCCCCCAGCTTCCACCTGCTCTGGGCAGTACCACGTACCCATTCCTTGGCCTCCCTAACAGCCAGTCACCAGCTGCCTGGGCAGTTCTTCTCACCTCTACCCCAGAACCTCACAGTCCAGCCCAGATGACCTATAGAGTACGCACATTGTACCTGGGGCTGTGGGAGGGGCTTATCTCACCAACAGCACAGGTGTACCTTGAAGCACAGGTGTATCAGAGTGTTTGGTGCGCAGTGTCAGAGAGAACTTAATTACATACCTGAGCAAGAGTAGTGGAAAATATCTTTCTTCTGATTCCTGTTTATATGTGATAGTGGAAACTCAGTGTTGGTCCGTCAGTGAAGTTCCACCTCAGGTTTGTTTTAACTTAGAATCATAGAATTTGAGCTACAAGGGATTAGAGAGAGAGAGAAACTGAGTCACAAGATAGCAACACTAGGAGTCTCTACGTATCCCGACTCCAAGAGAAGCTTAATAACAATAGGGTGTATAATGTGTACCAGTCATTGCGTTTTACTCTTATTGAATTACTTAACTCCTGCAGTAGCCCTGTAAGGGAGTTGGTGGTATCATCTTTTAACTGGGTCTCAGAGAGGTAAATGACTTTCCCAAGGCCACACAAGCAGTTATGGGGGTTGGTGTTAGGCCTCTCTTAAAACACTGCTTCTACTGCTATGGACCCAAAGGCATTAAGTGTTTCATGGAGCCAGGCTGGGATCATTATGCCAAGAAATGTATTTGATGGGATACAGAGAGACAAGTTGCCTCCTTGGGGTGTTTTACTAGCTAGGAGCTGTACATGGTCAGAACATTATCTAGTGGTTTGGACTTTTTGGAAGTTGTCATTATTTGTCTTGGAAAATAGCTGTGTTGTTACCAAAATTTCCCTTTTCTTGTAGCTGCTACTCCAGTTGTTAAGCTCCTCTCGGAAAATTAGTCCCCCAAATGAACTGCCTCCACCAGCAGCCTAGGAGAGGGCTGGCTCACCTGCTGCATGTGTGAGAAACATGCTGGGGTTTGTGACATGACCACCAGAAAGGCTGGCTCCACCTTCCCCACTCCCCCATCAGCCTCCCTCAGAGGGACAGGGGACCCAGATCAGGAAGGAGGGGGTTTGTTCTGCTCTGCTCAGACCCTGCTGGAGTATAGGGTTCCAAAATGGATGTCACACTTCAGGAGGCACATGAATGAAGGGCTGGAATCAGGGAGAGGTGTTGAGGGCCTGCAGAACCTGGGTGTGGCAGGTGGGGTACCTTTGTTTGCAGGTTCTGAAATCCAAATCAACCTGTAAATCAAAAGGGAATATACTAATTTACAAGCCAGGGGCTCAGGCCACTAGTCACTGTTCTACTTTCCTTGGTGTACCAGGTTCCTCCTTTCTTGGGGAACAAGGGCCACCTTGACACAGGCAGGGAAGGTGGCCACCTGCAAACCCGGGTTCGCTTCCTTACCACCCAGCATCCCATGGTGCAACGGGAAGGGATGCTGGGCAGAGAAAAGAAACAGCAGCAACTGGCACAGCTACAGTGCAGAGTGATGGAGTTAGGGACAATTCAGGAGAAGCGTAGAGGTAGTCTGTAAAGCTCTGGGGTGTCACCATGTGTTTTCTGTGGCCCTAAATGGGAATTAAGTGGATGGCAGCTACAAGTAGATAAGTTTGAATTTAATAGAGGAAAGACTTTTCTAAAAGGACCACCTTGGGTGGGTGAATTTCCTTTCTGTCACTGGGGTACAACAGACGCTAGATGAGACTAAGTGGGATGGGTGGTTGGATTAGGGAAACTCCAAGGCCTATTGGGACAAAATGTCCCTGAGATGAGGGCCTCTATGAACATAATCATAATTGAATGGGCCCTGTAGACCACCCTGGACATAAAATAGAGGCAAGCACAGACCCCCAGACCAGATGCTTGTGAGAGGTTCCCTCCCGGGTCCTGGTGGAGGGCAGTGAGTTGAGATAAGGCTCTCTGGAGGAGGAGTCTCCCTGCCTGGCATCCGACCTGCTGACCACTCCCTGCCCCCACCATGCTGACTCAGGGTCCCCCATGTCCCTGTCCCAGAGGCCACCAACTTAAGGATCCAGAGCCCTTCTCCTCCTCTGATCAGCTGATGCTCAGCTTCCAGAATCAGTTGATGGTGTTTGTTTCCTTACACACTGTGGAGCTTTTTCTTTCTGAAATAAGCATTCCTCGGTGGTACCAAATGATCAAACAAGGGCACGCTCCACTCTCTTAGAAGACACTTAGGTTAATGTGTTGTTGTGTTTTTTTTTTTTTTGGAAATCTTTACTTCCCTGGCGTTTTACTCAGTGGTGCCAAGGTGAAAAGGACTCCACATTGCTTAAGCCTCTGTTCCTGCCTGGCAGTATTTGGGCACTTGACATTCATGTATCTTATTTAATCTTATTAACAACCTTGGGCAATAGGAATTATTATCCCTATCTCGTAACTATTATTAAAGAAGTTAAGTAACTTCTGCAAAGTTATACAGCTGGAATTTGAACCCAGTGACTGAATTCACACCAGTCTTCCTTCTTCCATATACTATGTGCTTTGTCCACCCTAAAGTTATATTTGTTGAATTGTATTTCTGGCGTTGAAATTCTGCTCTTTAGAGCCCTATACCTTAGCTGGGTGAGAAGTGTGGGATGTAGGGGTTCACTGTTGTTGACAGCTCAAACAGCCAGGAAGGTGAGGTGCAGGAGGGCACCTGCTGCCATTCAGGTGGGTACCCTTTGTTGGCAGAGAAGGTTGCAGTCAACCCCAAAGAGGCCTTTATCCCTGCTGAGGGAGGTGCCATCAGTGGCTCCAGGTCTATTAGACTCTGACCTTATCCTGACTGTTTGAGCCCGAGATCAGGGCTTCTCTGTTCAGAGTCTGTTTCCAAAGTCAGCTCCTGGGGCAGTTTCTTAAGTTGTGATTGGGGATGCCACCTACTGGATCATCTGGGAACTTGATAAAAAAATGCAGATCTGCTAGCCTGAGCAAAAGCGAAACCCCGTCTCTACCAAAAAAAAAAAAAAAGAAAGAAAAATTAACTGGGCATGGTGGCACATGCCTGTAGTCCCAGCTACTAGGGAGGCTGAGGCAGGAGGATTGCTTGAGCCCAGGAGTTTGAGGTTGCAGTGAGCTATGACGATGGCACTGCACTCTAACCAGGGCACCGGAGTGAGACCCTGCCTTAAAAATAAATAAATAAATAAATACATCAGACCTGGAGGGTTCTATTGCATTAGAACCTCTGGTGTCCAGAATTCTGCATTTTTAAATCAAACTCTGGTATGATTCTTGGGCACACTAAAATTTGTTGTTTTGGAGCAGGGATTATTA
>CAUYRT010065666.1:0-24627 GCA_963574885.1 Lepilemur ruficaudatus
GTGAGACTGCAAATTGGTGCAACCTTTGTGGAAAAGAATTTGGAGATTCCTCAAAGAGCTAAAAATAGAATTCTAATTCAATCCAGCAGTAGCATTATTAGGCATCTACCCAAAAGAGCATAAGACATTCTGTTACAAAGACATCTGCACACAAATGTTTATGGCAACACAATTTACTATTGCTAGGTCATGGAAACAATCCAAGTGCCTGTCAATTCATTAGTGGATTATTAACATTTGGTATATGTTTACAATGGAATATTACTCAATTTTAAGAAATGACAGTGAGCTAGCACAGCTTATATTATCCTGGATTAAGCTTGAGCCCATTATTCAACGTGAGGTGACACAAGACTGGAAGAATGGGCCCCACATGTACTCTCCATCAAATTGCTACTGACTGATTAACACTACGGTGCTCAAATGGTGGTGGTGTTCACTAGGGATTTGGGGGTGGAGGATAGACCCATGTCTGAGAGATGTGGTGAGCACTATGGAGGGGAGGGTCATGCTTGAAATGTATTTGGGGAAGGGAATTAGGGGTCTCAATAGGGGGAAGGAAATCCTCTAAAACTGATTTATGTGAATAGCTGTACAACTTGGTAAATTTACTAATAACCATTTAATTGTACACTTAGAATGGAGTAAAGGAATGATATGTAAATTATACTTCAATAAAGAGAAAAAAAAAAGCATTTGGACTTTGCACTGCCAGAACTACAATGTCCAGATCACAGAATAAATAACCCAACCAATGTATTGATTCAAACGTGTCAGAAATATTGTATTTAAATTGAAAGGAATCAATGCCAAATTAG
Source organism: Lepilemur ruficaudatus (assembly GCA_963574885.1). NCBI lineage: Eukaryota > Metazoa > Chordata > Mammalia > Primates > Lepilemuridae > Lepilemur > Lepilemur ruficaudatus. The sequence goes on from CAUYRT010065666.1 coordinate 819, forward strand.
GATGCCTCCAAAGGAGAGTAAAATGGATGGGGAAGGCTCTGCTTTCAGCTAGGAAAGGTTGAAACAGCATAAATATAAACTGGAGAAGAGATGACTTTCCGATGGGAGCATCGTATCAGAAGAGTGATCATACAGAGGGACCAAGCATTTGCTTATACCAGTTGGTGAAATCAATAGGTACAATTTAAAAGAAGGACAGTTTGGCTCAAAATAATACTATCATCTAATACATCTAAGGATGTCCAAAAGTAGAATGTTCTTCCTTGTTAGGTAATGAATTTAATGTCATTAGCAGCAGGCATTTAAGAAGGCTGTTGAAATTATCTGATAGAAGGTGAGAGCAGTAGCTACCAAAGACCCTTTGAGGTTTCAGTTTAAGATGGTATGAAGTAATCTAGCGTCAGAATGCATCACTGTGTATTGAGGTGTTGTCCATGCAAACACAAATACTCAGGCCATTTGGAATTTTCTAAAAATATATATATATTTTTTACTAAGGTGCTATTAAATTGTCTCATCTTATGTCTATCTTCTTTTCTTAAACATTTGAGTTGTGTTTTAAATAAGGCACACCTGGAAAAGCAGATAGACTGTAAATAGCATATTGTAGAAGTTAAGCAAAGAATGTTTGTTCTCATTCTGGCTCCACCATATGCTAGCTATGTGACTTTTGCTTCTCTCAACATTAGTTGTTTCTTTCCTTCATTGGTAAATATGAGTAACAATAGTATATAAATTATGGGTTGTTGTGAGGATGAAATGAAATACATAAAGCACTCAGGTGTGCCTGACACATAGTAAGTATTCAGTTGTGGTTACTATTGCTATTGGTGATGTTATTATTACTTCTCTGTAATTATTGAAGGTTAAACAAAAAATGTTTCCTCCTCATTAAAATAATGCAGACATTTTACTCTTTGCTCACAGCATAATAGACTTCCTTTGTGATTGCATTTTGTAATTATTTGATAAGTTATCCTTATTAAGTTTATGAGAAGTTTCAAACTTTAATTCTTTCACCTTTATTTGCAACATAAAAAGTAACAGAATTCATGAAGCAACAGATGAAAATGTTATCACTTTTTGAATAATGCATTCAGTTGAAAATTAAATGATTTAAAATATAATTGCTTCTGGAAATGACTTTATGAACAGTGGAAGGATTTAGTGGGGGGATGCAAAATAAAGCACTTAGGCAAAGCATGATTTGATTTCTTACTGTGGCTTCATGTCAGTCAGTTACTGCCCTGTTTTGTAGAATGTGGTTACTTTGTTATTAATAGCCATGTTCTATTCTCCAGTTACATATTTTGAAGTATGGTTATTGCATGTTTATGTCGGTAGAGTTAGAACTCAAATATGAGTCACAACTTTTCTAAAGTGGAAACACAATCTGAATTGGATATAATAATTGTTCTGATTTTGTTAAAGTGACCTTAATAATAAAAAAGTTTCTGATTTGTAAAGTAATAATGCTTGCTTCATATTGTTATAGTGATATTAAAGACAGTGGATATGACATAAAAAACCTTATAAACTGAGCAACTTTAGATTAAATAGTTTTAAACATACTTGTTTACTTTAGAAGTACTTGCACCCTTAATATAATAATGCCCATTGGGAAGCTTCAAAAGAGGAATATAGTATACAGCATTTTCCAAATCTCTTGATCATAGTGCCATTTTCTTTTCCTGGATCATCTTGAGTATCTAGTGTTCTTTGCTTGGCTTTGTCCAAGACACTCACTTGGTAGAGAGGGATGTAGACTTTCTCATAGCAATTTACTGGTAGAACTATAACTAGAACTCAGATATTTCCCATTCATAGTCCAATGCTAATTCCTCTCTAATATGCTGAATCCTTGATTTGAATGTTTTGTTAGAAATGACTGGTTACCACTTAATCCTCTTTGTTTTGGCCAAGGAGGGAAATGAATTGTACTGTATAGCAGGATCTTAATCTGTAAAACAAAGGTAGTGGTGAAAGGCTTTCTTTTGAAGCTTTGGTGACTGAAAGTTTTGGGACAAAATGTCTTCTTGGTAAAGATTTCTCTTTCTTAAGCATTTTCTGCAGGTGTCCTTGGCCTTACATTATTGACAAAAACAATTTTCTGGTTCATTTTGTCACACATTGATAAATATAATGACATATATTAATCCATATGTTTATATAGCTAGATGGATATAATTTTACAAATTGAGATCATACAATAATGGCTGTTTTTAATAATAGGAATTCAATTCTATTTGATTTAACAGTATAAATGAAGTAATCTTGAAAGTTCAAATAAATATTTCTTTCCACAAATAAATATTAGATCCTGCAATATCTATCTGAAGAAAAATGTTATGAAAAACAATGAAGCATTGGAATTCTTATTTTCTAAACTACATTTGTGGTAGGTGGCCTCTAAGCTGGTCCCTAATGACTTTATTATTATGCTGTCAAAAGTTTTTAGAATTTTTACATTTTAAAAGTTTGGTTTTCTAAAATTTATGTTTAAAGAACATCATCTTTTCAAGATTAATTGTATCAAGTAGGTTGTTATCAGTTGGTGATGCCCGTCAATTCATGAGTGGATTGTTAAAATTTGGTATATGTTCACAATGGAATATTAATCAATTTTAAGAAACGACAGTGAGCTAGCATTGCTTATATTATCCTGGATTGAGCTTGAGCCCATTAGTCAAAGTGAGGTGACACACGACCCGGAGAACGGGCCCCACTTGTACTCGCCATCAAATTGGTATTGACTGATTAACACTATGGTGCTCAAATGGTGGGAGTGTTCACTAGGGATTTAGGGGGTGTGGGGTAGACCCACATCTGAGCAATGTGGTGGGCACTGTGGAGGGGTGGGACATGCTTGAAAAGTAGTTGGGGAGCGGAATTAGGGGTCTCAATAGGGGAAAGGAAGTCCTCTAAAACTGATTTATGTGATTAACTGTACATCTTGGTAAATTCACTACAAATCATTTAATTGTACATTTAAAATGGAGTAAAGACGTGATATGTAAAGTATACGTCAATAAAGAAAAAAAAAGAAAAAATAAAATTAAATTTAAAAAAACTGTGAGAAAACCAACCCGAAGTGTCCTCAGCCCCAGCCAGCCTCCAGCGCTGGCTGCTTGCGGGCAACCTTCCTTCAGGGTGCCAGCAAGGTTTCCGCCTTTCCAACATGTGCCTGCCTTCCCACCACATGTCCGGGGACAAATCTGGTACTATTGACTCTGACGAATCACGACTTAAGAGGATTTTGCAAATTTATAATTTTCAAAGGGCACATCAGCCCATATTCTATTATAACTTCTTAACTCTGTGTCTTTCATTAAGAAGCTATTTTTGCTCCCAAGGGGGTCGTTAGTTTTGTCTCCATTTGGATTAATTTAACTCGTATTAGCAACCACTACCTGAGGTTGTCTGAGCTGATGGAAAGTTCTAGTCCTTGCTTTCACCAGAAAAACATCTTGTCAACTCCAATCATGTTTAATGGACTCTAATTGTGTTTCCTATGACATTTTCCAAAGCTAGAATAAGTGAAAAGTATTTTGCTTTTCCCATAGGGTAGTCTTAACCTCATCATAAGTTTCAGGGCCAAATGTTATCCAGTTCAGGCTCTTTTAACAACCCAATACCATGGCCCTAACTGAATGCAACCATCGTTTATCTATCCCAAATATTTCCCTTCCTTTCTACTATTGCCTGCTATTATTTAGATAAGAATTTTCCTTGTGCTCTTTAGCGAAAGAGGCCACAGGCTCAGGGACAGACAATTGCATTGTCAAAGTTGTAAATTCAGTATGAGCCTCTGGAAATTATGGAATGAAATCATTTTACAACCTTTTCCACTAAGCCCAGTGGTTTCTGAGGGGTGTAAAGGGAAAGGATAAGCGTGAAGGCAAGACGGTTTTCCACGTGATTGATGAGGAACAGAAGTCTTCTAAATTAATGCTATTTTTTTAAAAAAGGTAAATGGGGAATGGGATTGAGAGGGTGTGTATTTTGAGATTGTCTTTACAGCAGGATTTCAGCATCCTTTCCAAAGGTTTCATGGCCAGTAAAATAGCACATCTCCCACCCTGTTGTGGCGCTCAGCAGCTCTGATGGAACCCAAGAAATGAAAATCAAATGTGCAAATTCTGCCTTCCTTTTCTGATGTCACTTTTTCAATTGATCTTTATGGACATGTTAACAAATTATGGAATTTGCCCGTGTCCTCTTGGTACGGATCGTGTCTGAGTCTTCTCTCACCCTAATGAGATGGGAGTGGTGGGGAGGGACAGGTAAGAAGCCAGAGTGGGAAGGAGAAGGAAAAGAGCAAAGTCCACAAACATGGGCATAATCAACCCAGGTTGGGAAGCCAAGGAAAACTTCGTTGGGCCAGATGTAAATATTTTGCACCTTTCTGCCAGGCACTGCAGTTTATTACAGGAACCACGGTTTGGAAATCCACAGGCAAGTGTTATAAATTTGAGAACGTAAGTTGGACCCCTTCCCGTTCCAATAAGCAGTCGCAGGTGTGGTTTTTATGAGATTGTATATTTAGGGATGGAGTAGGAGGGAGGGAGGGGAGAGAATTGCATGTTCTAAGCAAACTGTATTTGCATACACATTATGCATGTACCCAACACACACTCGTGCAAAGATGATTAAATATGTTCCGTGTTGGCAACCTCTTACTGTGTTTCCTTAAAGCAGGAATAGCAAATAGGTTCATCTTGCATGCCAAATCCAATCAATTTGTAGTGGCTGTTTGAAATGTTATGTTGAGAAGGGTTCAGAGGTTATATCTGGTTCATTCAACGAATTTTTATTTTGTGTCTACTATGTCCCAAGTGCAGTGGCAGGGCTACTACATTTTATGACTCCAGGGGGTACATTTCCATATAACTGGTGCCTCTTGGACTGGTGCAACCCCACAGCCCTGAGCCTCAGCCAGGCCCTGGGAACTGGGATAGATTCAGGAAGAGTAGAATGACCGATTAGGAATGTCAGAAAAGGCATCAGACCAGCACGGGAGGGCAGCAGGTTAGGATATGTTGCAACATTTGTGTCATATGTTTGTCATCCCCCTGAAAACCATCAACATTCTCCCTTTATCACATTACAAACCAATATACTTTGTTTATCTGAACAATCCAGGGTTGTGTTATTAAAGTATTTATAATTAGGACAGGGCAATGCAAAAGGTAATAATAAAAGAATTGTCCCCCTTTAATATAGTGGAAACAGAATAATTTTGGTGCTACTGAATGTTTTGCCATTATTTTTATCAAAGAACAGGGCATACTGAAATTCCTTGTACTCTGAATTCCATCATTTCCCTTCTACTCGTAACTAACTGTTCACTGGAAACCCTTTAGCTATACTTACAGAGGCATCCATTGACAGCCCTTGAATCGTTGGGTGGAAGGAACATGAACAGGTCTTTATGGATTATTCTGCTGCTTTTGGCAGGGCTACATCCCAGATGGAGTGAGGGTCTGTTGTATCCTGGCGGAATTCAGGTTAAGGAGCCTCTAAGCCAGACTGCGGGCATCAGGCCACAGCATTTGAGAAAAGTTCCTTCAGATGTGGTAGCTGGGCTACGAGAGAGAGTTGAGACCATGCACATTAGACTATTCCATCTTAGCTGGGCACTGTGGCTTACACCTGTCAACCCAGCTACTTGGGAGGCTGAGGCAGGAGGATCGCTTGAGCCCAGGAGTTTGAGGCCAGCCTGGGGAACACAGTGAGACCCCCATCTCTAAAAATATAAAAATAAAGAACATTCCATTCTTCTTCCCAATCTTCTACAGGTTAGTAAGAGGAGTACAGTACAGCTGGAAAATGCTTACTTTAGGGAAGAAGAGGTATGAACTAAACTTGATAGCAAGGTCATATAACCCGAGCCCAGTCATTGCTACAGATACTAGCATTTCTTCAACTTTCTCCTAAGCCAACTTAAGAGTTGTAGATACAAACGGGCCTAATAAATTATTTGAAATTCTCTTACTTTGCTTCGATTTATTTTGAGGGGCTTGTTTTATGTTTTGCATTTAAGGTGATGCGATGTAGTCAGGCAATAACCGTTTAACTATTAAGTCAATTGAGAATTCCTTTTCATGCACGCATTGAACAAGCACTTTTGAGCACTAGTGAGAGCAGTAGACTCGAGAGGTCTCAGTCTAGGTGTCGCATCCTCCCAGAAGCCTTTCTTGACACCCGAGTCAGGGCGAGGTATCTTCCTCTGGCTGCCCAGCGCCCTGGACTTCTGTTCCAGCATGTCCCACACTGTCCTGTGATTGCCGTGGACCACCAAGGAGCGCTGAGCCCCCCAGGCTCCCTGAGACTTGAAGAACAATGTCCAACTTCCGGGTTTGGTTAGGATGAAAGGAAAACGTGTTAAACGCCCTTAAAATGTACTTATCAGATATGCTGTTCCTTTGAACCAGCAGTTCTATTTCCAGAATATTTTATTTGCTAAAGAACTAATCAGACAAGTACACAATATGTAGGTACAAGAATATTCATTACAGCCCTACAATAGGAGAAAGGGGGAGAAAGAAAGAGAAGAAAAGAAAAAGCAGTTCATCGATGGGCACACACAGGCACAAAGAGATGTAGATGTCATTGGAAATCAAGAAGGGAGGAGGAGGGGAGAGGTGAAAACCTACCTATTGAGTACAATGAACACCATGCAGGTGACGGGCATGCTAAAAGCCTGGACTTAAGCATTATAAAAGGTATTCATGTAACAAAAACATTTGTGCCCCCTTATTATTTTGAAATAAAAAAATAACACGAATGAATAATATGGCACACAAAATAAATGGTTTTTGCTTTATAAAAACAAACAAAAAACACCTAGATAATCAACCATAGGAGATTGGGTAACTAAATCAAGACACATTCATAGGACTGCGTATAAATGCAGCCATTAAAAGTCATCCTGTAGACCAGTGTTTCTAAATATGCAAAAATGTTCACAATAGATTTCTGAAAGAAAACTAATCAGACTAGAAAGGACGTCCCACTGTCCAGGACCTGGCAATCCGTGGACCGAAGGATGATCCACAGACCAGCAGTGGCACTGGAGAGCTTATGCCAAATCTCAGGCCCCACCCTGGCCCTGTTAAGTCAAAATCGCCACCTGGACGAGAGACCCGAATGCTCTGAATGCATTCGAGTTAGAGAAGCCTTGCACTAGACCACAGACAGCTGTTGGTCTACACTGAAGTTTCCTCTGGTCCATGGCATTGTAAGAAAAATACCAGCAATGCATTGAGTTTTTCACAAGTTTATTGTACTTGACTTATAGCCCTGTTCTTTATTCTGAGATTATAATCTTGCTTTTCTGCAGTTAAGCTTTCTTTCTTTCATACAATGATGGTGATTTTTGGATGGTAGCTTTTGTTTGTTGTTTTGTTGCCATTTCAGTGGCCTTAGTTGGCAAAATAAACAGTTGGTATGGTAATCCTACGTGTTGTTTTTGAAACTTTACTAAGAAATCTGGGAATCATGATGCATGCTAAAACACACTGCCTTCGAATAAAATATGTGTGGGTGTGTAGTTCTGGGGGTGTAAATTACATACATGTAAACAATGGTTCTCTTGGGGAGGTGAGACAGTGGACACTTGCAGTATTTTCCTTTCTGCATTGCTCAAGTTTTCTGCATTTAGCCTGAAGAAAATCAGTTAAAGTGGAAGCTGGAGGAGCCTACAGAAGACAGGGGTTTGGTCCAGTAGCTTAGGAAGCTGTGTCTGTTTGGGGACTCCCAACACAATGGTTACATGCATGGACTGTGGAGAGCCACCATCAACCTGAGTGCCACCTGCTGACAAGCCACCACTTAGGAGTTGGCCACTTTGTCTAGGTCAGTTAATGTCCTTGTGCCTCAGGTTCTTTATCTATAACATAGGTTAGGATTAATAATCGTACTTAACATCTAGGGTTGTTCCAAGACGTAAGTGAATTAACGTGCATTATTTCACCAGGGCTGCTAAAACAAATTACCACGAACTGGATAGTTTAAAACAACAGAAATGTGTTCTTTTATACTGCTGGAGGTCAGAAGTCCAAAATCAAGGTGTCAGCAGGGCCATGCTTCCTTTGAAAGCTCTAGGGGAGAATTCATCTTCTAGAGAACTCACACCTCTTCCAGCTTCTGGGTGCTCCAGGCATCCCTGGACTTATGGCTGCATCATTCCAGTGTCTGTCTCATCTTCAAAGGGACTTCTCTTCTCCCTATGTTCTCCTCTTCTGTCTCTTACAGGGACACCTATAATGTGAGTTAAGGCATCCTTGGGTATTCCTGGATGATCTCATCTCAAGATCTTTAACTTAGTCACATCTGCAAAGACCCTTTTTCCAAATAAAGTCATATTCACAGATACTGAGAGTTAGGACTTGAGGATATCTTTTGGGGGCCACTATTAAACCCTCTACAGCATATACAATTAACTGAAAACAACGCATGACACACCACAAGTGTAGATTTTGTCTCATTTAAGTTCTCAGTCTCTGGGAAATTTTTGTTCCAAAATTTTCTCCAAATGCTCTTGCTTGTATAGAAGCCTCTTGCTTTCCAATTTCCAGCCCGAGCAAATTATTATTAATGTTACTAAAGATCTCCATCTCAAGAATAGCAGTTATGAAGGAGCTCACTGTTTCTGTTTGGTGTGGTTACCATTGAAAAAAGGAAGAGAGGGTGAGGGAGGCAGCAAATCCTACCAGGAATCCTCTCCAGGTTAGAGACTAAGTAAAAGTGAGCCCACAGAGTTACTGTAATCTACAAACTGCAGTTCACTTTTCCTTTCTCCAGGCAGGCATCTGACATTCATCTGACACATAACCATGCCCTAAAGAGCACAAACTATTGGCCTTATGTCTAGAATGGGTTATCTTTCAGGACAACCTTTTAAGAGCACCCTCAAAGGGGGCTGATCCACAGGGGGAACATCTCCATGAATGGTCGTCCAGACCTGAAGGCTTGCTAGGGACTTGGCCAAGATTTCTCTCACTACCAACCAATAGCCCACCTTCATTTTAAAAAGCTGAAATACCAATATTTCCTTGGACCCATCTTATGTCTTGCAATGGGTGAGGATTTAGATGAAATTATCCATGGAGAGGTAGCCACAGTGCTTCGCCTACAGCAGGAACTCAGCATATGTTTTGTTGAAAGAATGAATGAATGAATGAATGAAGGTGTCTGAGACTTGGGAAGAGTCAAAATTTAGAATTTATGTAGTAATCGTTTCCATGGTAATTGAAAGGTCTGGTGATCATACATAACTAGACAAGTTATGTACATTCTCCTTTCTAGGCAGCCTCAGACCTCTGACTTGCAAACTTAGCCTACGAATTCCCTTTTCATAGAGCGATGCAGACATTTTTTGTGCATGTTCAGGAAAACATTTGCAGCTCTCACCAGCCAGCTTAGGGACCACGCAGGAGAAGCAACTTGTTCAGTCCCTCACCTCCAATGTCTGTTCAAACTCAACTCCCTAACACTTAGGCCATCAAACGGCTGTCTCTACGTGCACACAGAGGGATGGAAAGCTGTCATTTGGATATTTCAGATGGCAAATAATTACAGCTTCCCTAAAATTCAAACAACTAATGCCAAAGCTGTGGTGGTTATTTGGGTTAGCAAGAAAATTGCTTCAGTTTGTCCCTCAATCTGCAGTCACCTTGAATGAAGGTTAGAGTGACATCCTGCTATTAGTTCTGTCTTTCGCTGGTGAACTTTAGAGTTAAACTCCTTCAACAGTGAAGCCATTTGAAAAGCATCTAGAAGTAGAGATTTCCAAATAATCAACCAACAGCAATTACAAAACTTTCACAACTGCCCTACGGAATAGTATAGATTTGGCTAATGTTGATACACTCATTTTACTAGTGCATTTTTTTTTTTATTTCAGGCTACAGGCAGGCTTTGTAAGAATGTGAAAATCAATACAAAAGGTTTGTCGGGGGTGACATGTTTGTTAATGTTTTATTGATTATGCTATTGGTTGTAAATTTTCTAACTTAATAAGGCTCAAGTTTTTGCAGTAAAAGACAGAGGTTATTTAATTAACTGGCAACTTAATGCAAACTACTAACATGATATATTGTGACTGCTTCAAAGTGACACCCAATTTATCACTCTACAAGTAGACATGATGTCACACACACATACACACACATATGAGAATATTATGCCACTGAAAAATTAGACAAGGCAAGGCTGATATAAAAAAAAGCATCTAGACTCTAGCACTTAATATAAAAGGCAATGTGTACTCAATAGTAAAAAAAAAAAAAAAAGGGCTGAACGTGTGCATAGCTGTTTTCTTTGTAACAACAAATTAGGAATAGGCTCTTAAAAACTAAGCAAACTTATAAATGACCATAATTCAGACAACGTTTATAAAAAAAAATTCATGATAATCCACATTCTGTGTCCAGAGTGAAAACTCTGTGACTTAACCCAATGATCTTGTGAAATCACAATTACTTATTTAGCATAATGAAGAAATCACATAAATCCAGTCCAGCCATGGTTTATATTCCTTTCCCAGAACTGTTCAGTCCATTCTATACATATTGCATATTCACTATACTAAAGTCCTGTGCTGGTTTTGTTTCTCACTAGCACGATTTCTGATTATCTCCTGAAGTAGGACACCAAAGTACAAAGTTGTTAGACTCAAAGCATTTACCAATAAACCATCAGTAAAAATAAGTCTTTCTCTCTTCTAATACGTATCCTTGAGGAAGGGAAATGTAGTTCACTTAGCTCTATTTCCTTGGTTGTTTTTCTGCCCCCCGCCCACCATATATCTCTTGCAGCGTTCCTAGAATTACATCATGGATTTGAACTTGGAAGTGGGGTGGGGGGAGGGGAGGTTCCTAGTTTGCTACCATGGAACTCAGCCCTCATATTTGCCAAGACAGGACACTGCCTTTCAAACGGCAGAAAGCACAGTGCAGCCGGTAAACACCTCTTTTAGTTCCCACCATTTCCCCCACACTAATAGCTAAGCTGGCATTCATATTTTTATCTTCCTCCAAACCTCTTTCCTCAGGACATGATTTAAATAACTGTTTTGTAGTCACAAAAGCCTCTTGAATCACCAACTTGTCCAAGAAACTGTAAAGATTCTCATGGAATCGCTTCAATAAAACATTCATTTCCTCCAAAGAATGGTGGAAGGGGAAGAATTACATCCCGAGCACTAATTTCCCCAATTACCAGCCATGGGTTTTCTCTCCACCTGCCAGGTTAATAACCAGCCTGTTTTATCACCCCGGCCATATAAAAAGCCTCTGTATCTGGTAATTGCCTTCTTTCTCTTTCTTTATCAAATTATTTTTAACATGTCTTTTCAAGCCCTTTTAAACTTTCTAATGGAGATTGCATGTGAACGTTTCAAAAACCCTTTCCCTTCTAAATCTCACATAAGCTCTTCCAAAATCTCAACAGTAACTCGCAATTACTAAAAATTTCACTGAAACATGAGTTCCTTTCCTTTTCACTCACTTAAAAGTCTCCTACAGTGAATTCCTGTAATATTTGGAAAACAGTTTTTCAATGAAAATAATTCTACAAATATATAGCCATGAAACCAGATTCTCTTTGGGCTTCACCTAATCTTGGTTGAAAGTTAATGCTTCCTGGAAAAGGCCTTTTTTTTCTCTATTCTTTTCTTTTTATACAGTTTTATACCTTTTTATATTAAAAAATAAACCCTATGATTTAAAAATATACATTTTAGGAATGTATATAGATGAGATAAAAACTATATAAACATTAAAGGAACAAAAGCAGGAACACAGGGTTGTAGATGTCTTTTCCTTGGGTCGAGGAAGAGAGATAGGCTGTCATAGGGATGATGACATAAAAGTCATTGTCAAGGTCCTAGTTTCAGATTGGGTGATGAGTTCACAGGTGCTAAATAAGTAAAAATGAATAAATGAAGGCATAAATGAGGACGTACTTGGAACCAACACTGGAAGTGAGCCATGAACCAAGATTAGGATTACATGAGACTTAGATGTTCATGTACCATGTGAATAACTTGAATTCTTTGAAACTCTGGGTTCAAAAGGGGTTCTTTGAAACCCTGTAAGGAATACAGTGTTGTAACGGCAAAGAACATGCACTTGCCTTCGGACAGCTGGGTTTAAATCAAACCTGGACACCTGCTAGCTGAGTTTCCGTGGATGAGTGATTCAACCTCTAGGGGCCTCAGTTTTCTTATCTATAAAAAGGGGACAATGATACTTATACTTCTTCAATGGGCTGTTGTCAGGAGCAAGTGAAAAAAGTTCTTATGACTCATTTAAAACAACGTGTGGCGTAAGGTAAGTACTCAATACATATCATCCATTCTTAGTTTTTGGTGCATGTCCCTAGCACGGGGGTGAGGTGTAACAGACGGCCAGTAACTATTAGTTTCCCTTTCCCACTTCAATAAGATGATCTGCCAACTAAATGAGTTAAGAATTATGAATCTGCTTGTTTTCTAAGGAGTTATTGAAATGGAAGGTGTGGTTTTGACAGTGGCAGAGAGAGGGGAGAGCCAGAGAACGGGCACAGGGGCAGCCAGAACTTCGCTAGGTCAGCAGGACCGATGCTGGGTTCTGCTGCACCCACCTCTTCCCATCAAGCACATCAGCCCCACAAAGAAAAAAATGTGAAAAGCTCCACTTTGCGCAACCCCTACTGCTTTCCAATAGGTAGAACCATCATCTTTCAGAAGAGCTGTCAAGAAAGAAACAAAGTCTTCCCCAGGAAGCAGAGCCAGCCCTTCTTGCCCACCAGAGGTGTTGCTGTCTTCCTCACCTGGTGGTGAGTGCATTTGGGACTTCACTGCAAGGACGGACAGCGACATGGACGAGGTGCTCCTGGAGGGCCGCTGAAGAGGAAATTAGCATCTAGCCTCTTCAAGGCCAAGGCGAGTCCTGTTTGGGACGAGATGGTGATGGAGGATGGAATGCCGAGTGGTCTGTCCATCCCATAGACTCCTCTGGTCTGTAAAAGAGCAACATTTGCCTTGGCAGGTGAACGTTGTACTCAGGCCCCCTGAGGACTGTTGGTATTGTCAGTAGGGGCATTGGCAGCTGCTTCCTTTTGCATTTGGGAAGACACCTGCTGTACCTTCTCAATGGTGAGAAAGAAAAATTCCTTTCCTTCCTGGATTTTCTGTATTTAATCAATCCACAGGCCCGAAGGTATGCTCTGGCCCTGCTGAGGGTGGGAAGGTAGTTTAATCCTCTCCTAAAAAAGGGGGGCAGCTTTTGCCAAAGAATTTGCTGGAAGCTGCCAACCTGTGAAATAGAGGAACAGGTGCTCGAGTCTTACGAAATATTTGGTAGTTATGGCTTCATTGTCAACTCAACTCTCCCACAAAGCAACCACTCTTGAGTATAATTTTGAACTCACAACTTCTTATGGGTGACCTGATTATCCCATGTAACACTCTGAAGCAGAAACAACCCATGTTCGGGCTAATTATTACTAATAATGAGGATACATTGAATGCCTCTTCTGAGCAAGGCACTTATTTTGCTTAGCATTTTGTATACATCAACTTTGTTTTTCCTCATAAGCATCTTAGAGGGAAATAACCCTCATTTTAAGCGTGAGAAAACTGAAGTCTGGAGACGTGAAGTCACTGCCCAGCATTACAAAGCCATGAAGTGGCAGAAACAACTGTGGACCCAAGCTCCCTGAGTCTCAAGCTTTTGTGCTCCGTCACTGTATGATGCTGCCTCCCTGAAAATGCTGCACACACAGTATCATCCACTTGGAGAATAAGATATTGGATCTGAGAGTCAGTAGCACCCACAATTCAGGTGCCTGCATCTGCTAATACCAGAAAGAGTATTTTTACTCAGCACTTCATGAAGCCAACAAATGGACTTGATTCACAAAGACTTAAGCAGTAAGAAGGATGGAATTTGCTACGCGTATTTACATATAGAAGAACCTAAGCAATTTAGAGCAGACTCCGGCATTTCTTTTCCAGTCATCTTAGAGATGACTGAGATGGCTATGTGAATAATCTGAAGTGCCTCATGCAATCCTTGTATAATGAATGTAGTCTGCTCTGGAATGTCTCTTTGAATCAAGGCTCTTCTTACTAATAAGTAAGAAGTCTTTGCATAAGCCCTTTTACTAAGCACTTTCAAACACTGACTCAGTATCAAGTGATTTCTCCAGAAATCTTTTCTCCCATCTAATACACTTTGCCAGGTGTTGCCTTCAACATGGGATGGTTTCCTGTTGTGTGTGGGTGGGCAACCTGATTTCTGTCGGTGGGCCCTTCTTACTCAGGGGCGCATTCGTCAGGACATTGTGGCAATGCAGGAATGAGTGGGGGTGGAGTCACCTTGATAGAACAGGAGCCGTAAGGATCCTCTCTTGGGAAGATTTGTGAATGCCTTCTGCCATGACAACTGCTGGGCGGCACAATCAAATGTCTCTTTGACAGCCAGAGCTGGTGGCTGTGACTGTTTAACCCTTGAATGCATTACGCCAGGTGGCCCTCAAGGACACATTGGCTAGAGCTCTTCCTTGGGCCTCTGCTCTGGTGTCTCAAAGCAACTCAGATGAACATGGACATCCTGACCTTCCTTTCTGTTACACAGGAGCGTTATCCATCAACAGGTGATTATTGAACAACTACCACGTGATTGTTATACATGTTGGCTCACTAGACTAAAAAATCATTTGTCCCTTCTACTGAGCCCCCTTAATAGTTCCCACCTGCCCATAACCATGGCATGAGAACCAAATTAAAGGCCACCTCAATTGACATACATTAGCACAAGATCCACTCTCCAACAAGTATGTCAAGACCCACCTCTTTGGGCCTCCCTTCTCCCCACTTTGTTTGGCAACTAATCCTTGCCCAGCCCACTTGGATAATGATCCAACACTGGATTGTCTTCTTCACTAGAACCTGCTACCCACTGAGGATTTTGCTTCAAATTGCTGCCCCTCTGCAGTAATGTTCACCCTGTATCCTGCCAGACATTCCACGATCACCCACCCCTCTGTCCCTACGCACCCCAGCATTCTGCTCAAGCCTTAGAAATCACCTGGGTCAAACTCTCTAGCCTGACAAAGAAAACAGTCAATGATCCCATATTTGGGTGTCATTTCACCTCATCTGCCTACTTAGGGCATTTTCTTGGAAACAATTCATATTATTTGAATCTACACGGTTAAGATACCTCTACTGTGCCAGGGTTGGAATAAATTCAGAGCTTTGTAAATACAAAAGATTGAGCTAGTGAAAAAGATCAGAACACACACACACACACACACACACACACACACACTTCTAAATGAACTGCACAAGAGGTTAACCAAAGTATTTATTTCTGTGTCTAAATATAATGAACCTATAAAATTATGACTACAGTGATAAAACTAAAATATTAACACTTCCAGGTGTTATCTATGGATCCTGTCTCATGAAAGCATTATTGCAGAGATTTAGTGAGTAGTCCTAGGTTATTACGTTTCTCCTGTCTGATCCATTTTCTCTTACTTCCTTGTTCTGTTCCTCCCCAGTTGTGTGGGCCCCCTTCTATGCACCCTACGCCTACCAGGACAGACCCTTTCTGGCACAGATACACTAACTATGATTAGACTTTGCCTGTCTGTCTGGCAGACTGAGCCTGTGCCTCTATCTACAAGTTCTGAAACGCATCCCTCATGGGAATGTTTCCCGCTGCGGCCACATCCAGTTTGCAGCGCATTTCTGCTGCTCTTGCTATTCCTGTTCTAATCAATACTCTACAAACCCGGGCAAGGTGAGGACAGAAGGCAGAGCTACCTCCACTGGGACAGCCTTAAGTGCAAACCAACTACTCAAGGGCTGCTGCCTCTGCAGAAAGGGGAGGCTTATAGACTTACCCGGCTTGAGGTGAACAGAAAAATTTCTTCTTTGGCAAAGAGTTTCGTTCTCCTGCATTGTCCGATGCTCAGCTTTTCGGTGGTTTCCTAGCTCTCCTGTTAATGAAAAATATTTCCTTGGGGAAGGATGGACTCTAACCAGCCAAGCTGCTACTGTACTACTTACTCACCCTTCCAGAAGGAAGGAGACAGAAACTGAAGTTCTTACAATCTAGGTGTATCTGTTTTCTATTGCTACTGTAATGAGCTATTAATATCACAAACTTGGTGGCTTAAAGCAATACAAATCTATTATCTAACCATTCTAGAAGCCAGAAGTCTGAAATGGGATGACAAAGTTTCCTTCTGCAGGCTGTAGGGAGGAATCCATTTCTTTCCCTTTTCGAGCTTCTAGAGGCCACATGCATTCCCTGGCTCCTGGCTCCTCCCTTATCTCTTCAAAGCCAGCAGTGTAGCATCTCCAACTCTCTTCTCTTTCTAGCCCTGACACCCTTGCCTCCCTCTGGTAAAGACCCTTGTGATTACACTGGGCCCATGAGAATAATCCAGGGTAATCGCCCCATCTAAAGACACTTAATTATATCTGCAAAGTCCTTTTGCCACATAAGGAAACATATTCAGAAGCTCCACGGATTGGGATGTGGACATATTGGGGAAGCCATTATTCTGCCTGCCATACTATTGAAGAAATAAATAACTAATAGAAAGGGGTTGATTAATCAATAGCAGATTCTTAGGCCATCAAAACTTTCATGGAAGCCTATAAAGTGGACCTGAAAGATAGACTCACATCCTTATATGTAAACGAGGAAACTGAGGCCCAGAGAGGCAGAAGGTCTGCCACATACTCACAGTGGTTTCGTGGCCAGTCGGGGTCTGGAACCCAGCATTTAACTCCCAGTCCGGTACTGTCCCGAAAACAATCAAACCCTTTAAGTCAGTGTCTTCCACTACACATCCTCTGGTCCCTCTTATTAAAAGAAACGTGTTGCCAGATGGAGGCTCTTAGTTTTTTGGCTGCTTTGGGGACAGCAGGCTTCTCTTGAAGCTGCAAGCCCCTTGCTGCAGGCCTCTCTGTCACGTGTTCCCTGAACGTTCTGCATTGTACAGCCACACTCTTTGAAGATCCTCTTCTTTCATCTCTGCTCGAAATAGCACCTGCCATCGTGTTAGCCTCAGAAGCTTCAGAGTGAGGATCCAAAGGCATGGGTAAATTTATCACCTGATGCACTGACCTACATTCAGCTTAATTGTTTTTGGCCTGACCATTACCCCAGACATCAGAGTCAAAAGGAAGAAAAGAGACGGTTAGATCTAAATGTGTAGAGATTTCATGGCTCAGGTTGATCCCCCAAATTAATAATTGCCAGGAAGAAATTTAAAGGTAAAAGATTCTTAGCATAGAGTTAATTTTCCAAAAAAACCCCACACTTCTGCTGATGTTTCAAGAAAAAGAAATTATCAAAACGATGACTCGGGCATTTCTTGGGGACAGATCATCTGGTCTAGTTCAGCTGCTCTTTTATTACACTGTGTTGGATCGGATTTTGTTTTATTACAAAATAGACTAAATGTGATGCTGTATCTTTTTTCATGTAAGTGTTTTGCAAAAGACATTTCTTTCTAATTTATAAAACACACTACATTAACAGATATAATTGAAGAAACAAAGGTTGCTGTGAAACATGAACTGAAGATGCCAAAAGATATTTAAGATGTTTCTAAGGTCACTATCAAATGCACATTATCTCTCTCTCTCTTTTAACACTTCCATTGTAAAATCCTTTTGGAGAGCTTCAAAAAGACGTTCACTTCCTCCTGATCTGATCATTTCGTACATTTGGCAGCTGTTAACTTTCATTTTCTAATGTGCTTCCAATGGAGATGTACATGGCATGGCTTGTTTAATATAATTTGTTGTTTATGCTTCAGCATTCATGGTATTATCTGCCTCGCTGTGCAAAGCAGAGCTGGGTGAATGACTATTCTTGTTTTTCTTTTCTTTCTTTCTTTAATTTTTAAATTTTTAATTTTACATGGTTTTTCTGCATCTTGCAAAATATAATCAGTACTGATAGAGTTTGCACATTTCAGCAAAAGAGTGATGCTTCTTCAGATCCCTCCAAACAGTTCCCAGACCTCAGATTACCATGACAAATGTATGCTAGGTATAATTTCAGCATGGTGAATGCCATATCAAAAGAAGCTTCTGTTTACTAAAGCAATTTTCATGTCCCAGTTGCAGAGCAAAGGAATGAAACTTTGCTAATCTGACCACAGTAGGGACACAGATATCCATTTGCATTCTCCAATGCCACGGGCACCTCAGACTAAGCCCATCCAAAGTCAAATTCAATATTGTTCCCCAAATTCTGTTTTCTCCCAAAGCTTCCCATCTCAGCAACACCACTATCCACCACTCAGATGTGTGATCCCTACATCCAACCCCCAACCCCATCAATTTTTATCTTGTAAATATCTCTTGAATTCATCTACATCACTTTATCTCTGTTCATGGGGCCAGAGCCACATTATAACTTGGTGGGCCCTAGGCACTTTTGCCTGCATGGGCCCCTGCACCGTAAAGAATTATTTAAAATTCTGTTTCGTGACTTGGTTGGTATAAAGTAGAATATAATCTAAGTTGGAGCCAGGATTATAGTTATTTTTAAATTCTAATTTTAAGGTAAACTAAAATTAAAACATTTTTAAGGCCACTCAAACGTACTGTGGGCCCTGGGCTCTGTGCTAGCTGTGCCTGGTGGCTCAGTCACGGCTCATGGTCCAGCCCACACCTGGCTACTCTCGTTTCCAGTCACACCTGGTCTCTGCACAGCCACTCGCAGCAATCCACTCTACAGCCGCAGCCAGAGGACCCAAATATTCAAATTTGCCTACCACTCATCAGGGTTACACATTGCTTTTAAAAAAAAAAATTTATTGAGATGAAATTCCCATAACATAAAATTCTCCATTTAAATCACTTTAAATGTACAATTTTGTAGATTTTAGTGTATTTATATCATACCAACATCACCATTGTCCAATTCCAGAACATTTCCATGACCCAGAAAGAAGCCCGAATTCCTCCTTTCTCTCCTCATCTCCTGAAAACCAGTCATCTACATTCTGTCTCTACAAGATTTGTCTGTTCAGGATGCTTCATATAAATGGAATCATATAACATGTGTCCCTTTGTTCTGCCTTCGTTCATTTAGCATGCATTCAAGGTTCATCCATGCTGTAGCATTTATCAGTGCTTCCTTTTCACGGCTGAAAACATCCCATTGTGTGGATATACCACAGTTTGTTTATCCAGCCATCAGGAGAAGGACATCAGGTTTTTTCCACATTGGGGCTATTGTGAATAATACTGTTATGAATATTCATGTACAAATCTTTTCATGAACATGTATTTCCAATTCTCTGGGGTATATACCTAGAACTGGGATTGCCGGGTCCTATGCTAACTCTGTTTACCTTTTTGAGGAGCGGCCAGATTGTCATCAACAGCTGCGCCATTTTCCATCCCCACCAGCGACACTCGAGGGTTTCCATTTCTCCGCATCCTCCCTAACACTTGTTATTTTCCTTTTCTAAATTTATTCCAGTCATCCTAGAGGGGATAGAGTGGTATCTCATGGTTGTTTTGACTTGCATTCCCCTAATGACTACTGATGTTGAGCATCTTTTCAAGTGCTCATTAGCCATTTGTATTATCTTTGGAAAGATGACTCTCTCTATTCAAGTCCTTGGCCCATTTTCAAATTGGGTTGTTTTTCTTTTTGATGTTGAGTTGTAAGAGGTTTTTTTTTTCTTGTATGTATTCTGGATGCCCAATCTTTATCAGATACAGAGCTTGCAAACATTTTCTCCTCTTCTATAGGTTGTCTTTTCACTCTCCAAATAGTGTCTTTTGATGCACAAAAGTTTCAATTACTATTACTATAAAGAGTAAAGTCCAGTTTATTTACCTTTTTCTTCTGTTGCTTTTGCTTTTGATGTCATATTTAAGAAGTCATTGCCTAATCCAAATTCACGAAGATGTACACCTGTATTTCCTTGAAAGAATTTTATATTATAGGTTCAGCTCTTGTATTTAGATCTTTGATTCATTTTGAGTTTATTTTGAGATATAGTGTGAAGTAGGGCTCAAAATTTATTCTTTTGCCTATAGTTATCCAGTTGTCCCAGCACCCCTTGTTGAAAAGACTACTCTTTCCCTATTGAATCGTTTTGGCAACCTTGCTGAAAATTAATTGACCATAAGTGTGAGGGTTTATTTCTAGATTCTCAATTCTATTTCATTGATTTATTTGCCATCCTTATGCCAAAACCACATCATCTTGATTACTGTAGCTTTGGAGTAAGTTTTTAAATCATGAATTGTAAGTAATCCAACTTTGTTCTCTTTCAAGATTCTTTTTGCTGTCCTGAATCCTTCAAATTTCTACATGAATTTTAGAATCAGTTTGTCAACTTCTGCAGAAAAGGCAGCTGAGATTTTGATAGGAGTTGACAAGAGGTGACAACCTTTGCTTGCTCCTGACCTTAGCAGGAAAGCTTTCTTTCAGTCTTTCACCATTAAGTATGATGTTAGCTGTGGGTTTTTCATACATGCCTTTTATCAGGTTGAGGAAGTTCTCTTCTAGTTTTAGTTTTCTACATGTTTTTTAACATGAAAGTATGGGGTCTTGTATAATTCTTTTTCTAAGTTGATTACAGTTTTTTCCCTTTGTTCTATAAATATGATGTGTTCCACTGATTGATTTTCATATGTTGAAACAACATAGAATTCCTGGGATAAATAGCACCTGGTCTTTGTATATAATCTTTTTAATATGCTGTTAGATTCAGTTTGCTAGTATTTTGTTGAGAATTTTTACATCTATATTCATAAGAGATAATGATCTATAGTTTTATTTTCATGTGATGTATTTGTCTGGCTTGGAATTGTGGTAATACTGATCTCATAGAATAGGTTAGTGAGTATTATATCCTCTTCTCTCTTTTTTTTGGAAGCATTTTAAAATTAATGTTGTTAATTCTTTTTTAAATATTTGGGTTTTTCTTTTTCTGAAAAGTCTGTTCAAGTTTCCTATTTCTTTTTTAATCTGTTTTGGTAG
This sequence comes from Lepilemur ruficaudatus, assembly GCA_963574885.1. Classification (NCBI taxonomy): domain Eukaryota; kingdom Metazoa; phylum Chordata; class Mammalia; order Primates; family Lepilemuridae; genus Lepilemur; species Lepilemur ruficaudatus. Next base: position 21,845 of record CAUYRT010065666.1, read on the forward strand.
CTTCTGTGTTTCAAAACTTTGTATACTAATACTTTGTTCCTATAAAGCTCCATACTTTCACTTTATATTGTTATTATCACAGATTATGTTTTTATGCATTGTGTCCTCATCAATGTAGATTTATATTCATTGCTTTACATGGCTGTCATTTAAATCAGTTAGGAAAAAAAGAGGGGTTACAGCCAAAGGAATGCATTAATACCGTCATATAATTTCGTAGGGAGTTATCTTTGCTGGTGTTCTTAGTTTCTTTGTGTGGGTTAAACTTCCGGTATCCTTCCATTTCAGCCTGAAGGTCTTCCTTTAACATTTCTTACAGGGTATATCTGGTAGCACAGCCTCCCTCAGATTTTGTTTATTTGGGGATGTCTTAATTTCTCCATCATTTTTGAAGCATAGTTTTGCCAGATATAGAATTTTTGACTGATAGCTTTGTCTCTCAGCTCTTTGAATATGGTATCCCACTGCCTTCTGGCTTCCATGGTTTCTGGTGAGAAGTCAGCCATAAACCATAGTGGGGATCCCTCATATGTGATCAGTCACTTCTGTCTTGTTGCTTTCAAGATTCTCCCTTTGTCATTCAATAGTTTGATTAGCAATACAGTTAAGTAGGATGGAAAAGGCAGTGGCTTTGGTGTGAGGCAAATGCGGATTTTAATCCTAGCTATGTCACTTTTTAGCTGGTTTTTTCATTTCTAAAGGGACTATAATGATACCAACTATTAAGATTATTGTGAGAATGAACAATGTAAATGAGGCATGAAAGCAAGCAACAAATCATTGTTTTATGTATGTGTGTGTGTATACACATACACACACATGCACACATATGTCTTTCTGTTGCCCAGGCTGAACTTGAACTCCTGAGCTCAAGGAATCCTCCCACGTCAGCCTCCCAAATAGCTGGGACTACAGGTGCATGCTACTGGGCCTGACTCATTGTTTAGTTTTCACAGACATGTACCAGGACATGGTTCTGCCAGGGTAGGCTTCCATTTCATTGTTGTGGACTGGTTGGCATCGTTACTATCGTTTTATTCATTCTACATTATGCTTTCCCTCTACAGGAGCTTACCTCTGCAGTCAGGAAACACTACTCCCTATACCCTAGCTCATTTCAGTGGTCGACCCAAGCCAGTATTGTTTCTCTGAGAGTATCATCCAGAGAGCTCAACAGAAGAACATAATGTTGTCCTCATGGCCATCCCTGAGATACAACTGGTACCCCTAACTTCCCTTAAATAATGCATTATGGTGATAAACTGGTTTATCTTTTTTTTTTGTAGAAAGATATCTAGAACTGTGTATTTCAGCTCTGCCTCATGAGGAATTACAAGTTCCACGTGTATAAGACAAAGTAAACATTTCTGGCTCTTTCCCTTACACAGATAGATCTCATCTGCAGACATAAAATTGGCTCCAAGAAGGTTCAACCCCTTCAGCCCAAACCTGTCCATACCTACAGATAAGACCAAACAATGTAATGCTTAAGGTGTATGTGTTAAGGTCAGAGGGCTGAAATCCTGCTGGCTTTCTACCCTCTTGGACTCTGATTCCTGCCTACTTACATCCATGGTACCTGCCTACTGATTCCTAATCTACCTGCCTGCTCTGGACAAGCTTCTACCTATTGTTTTTAATGACTATGCTGGACCTCTCTTTCTTGGCTAATGTATGAGTCTTGACTCTCCCATGTCTGTTTAATTTATTCAACAAATACTAATTGAGCACTTAGTATATGCAAGGTTCTGTTCTAGGTGTTGGAGAGCCTTGAGCAACAAGTCACACACAAGTCTCTGCTCTCATGGAACTTGCATTCAAGTTTGCCTCTACTATCCCAGTGTAACAAAGAGTTCACTACCCTATCTCAAAAAGAGATTAGCTAACATAAGCCTGCGTTCATCAGGAACTGGAAAATCCTCTTTGAACCCTGAAAAAGATACCTAGAACATTATACACTAATGAAATCTAACAAACAGGTCAGGCACATCCTTTCCCCTAAAAGGTGGTGCTCCCTTGAGCACTCTCTGTTTCTCCCTTTGTGTTTCCCACTAGCTTGCCAGCTGTAGAAGGGAGACTCTCACATTGCAGTTCCTGGGCATCATTTGGAAATTTTCTTACGGACGGAAGCCTCTTTGACAATCTGCCACTTCTCTGCCAATCAGTCAGTGCCCAGGGGCTATTGATTTCCTGCCTATTATATGTAACGGCCAAAATTTTTATAATGTTGTCCTTCAGTTATATCTAAACTCTTGGGTGGGTAACTTGGGGGCCTAAGGATTTCTTTTCTTTTTATACCCAGGTTTTTAGTTCTAGACTAGCCTGTGACCTTGTAACTATTTTTCTAATATTTTTAGCCAATTATCTTCAAAAGAAAACTTAGAATTGTGAATTTCTTCAACATGGAAGCCCAAACAAGACTTCATCAAACACCTCTATGCTCCTTTGGTCTCAAACCATCTTTTGTAACATGGTTATAAAGTGGCCTGTCTGGTTCTGTAGTTGATTTCCTCCTTTTTGTGTAGAGATTTTTAGTCTCGGCTTTTGAATCCATTGAAGTAATGAGTTTTGTTAAATTCTTTTTTACTAATTAGCATTGATTTGTAACCGACAGGCTCAGGTTTATGCTCTTTCTTGATCTTCTTCATCAAGCAATATTTTCATTTTTTAGTGGAGTGAGTTTTTTCATTCTGCCAGATAGTTATATGGGAGGCTTTTCTAGAGAAAAGTCTGCCTTTTAAAATTCTCAGCTCCCTTTTGTTGCTGAGCTTCAGTATACCATC